>JAKSZP010015909.1:0-168120 GCA_022478985.1 Massospora cicadina | reverse complement strand
TCAACATTGCAGATCACATCTCTCACGCATCTCATTTCATGGTCATCCTGGCAAACACTTCTCAATACTTTCTGAACAATTCAAGCACCTCCTTTTCTTTCATTCTTTCAAATCAGCGAGTTGCTCTAAATCAACCAATGGGTTGATACTTTTGGTTACCCTGGCCATTAATCCCATCTCATTAAGGGTCCCAAAATCTTGAAATTTCCTCAGTTCAGCCATCAGGATTAGATGAACAAATGTGACGATCTGATCCTTCTCAATCTTCATTGGGTTTTCACTCAAATTCTCCAGGAAAACTCGAATTTCTCCATGGCCTTGCATTATTATTCCAGGAGCCACCCAAGGCTCTACTCTGGACTTCTTCCAGGGGCTTTCAAGCTCCCAAAACAGTAGCTCCAGTATTTCTAATGTCAACCCCTGTGTCGACTATCATCTGTGATCCCAGTGGTATGGTTTTCACAATTTTGATCCTCAGTAGAATTACCCAATTTTCCAGGATCTTTGTTGGCATCTCTCGCCGCTTCCAGCCAACTAGTTGGTATCAGATCAGGACAATGCTGTCATTGTATATCAAGTTGATGAAGTATTTCTCCTACTTAATGGAGCTTGGCCATCTTTCTGATAGACCAATGGTAACGTCTGACCCAATATGGTCAATGTATTATCCTCATAGTTACTTTTAACTCTGTACTTCTATAGAAATTCTTTCCCAATCAGAATGTCATAGTTTAGGTTGAACAAAACCATTGCTGGTGAGATACCAACAAGTATCCAAATCAAAGTGGCAGAGTGCTATATGCTCCACATGAGATGGTGGTATTCAGCCCAGCTGTCCCATACTCCTTCTTGTGTTCAAAGTCAGGCGAGATCTTCATCCTCTTCACAAGATTTGTCAAGACAATATTAATGGGCGCTCCACTGTCAACAATCACCCTCACCTGTACTTGATTCACTAGTATATCTATATACATACAATCAGAGTATTGTAAAATAGTGTTTACTGAGTGTATAACGTCGTTATAAGCTGAATTAAGGGCTTGAATGATTTGCGCTGATAAATCAGGAAATGATTCCTTTATTGTGCTGAGGGGGATTGACAGGTTTACCTCATCTAATCTAACTTTGGTCAATTCATTAGCATTATTTGCAGCTCAAATATATTCCGCCAGTTGTTGGGCATACAGCCTAACAACTTCCTTAATTATCTTGGGGTCAATCCCCTTTGCCCCGGATCTTGCTACCATGTTCACGTCCAAATTGACCACTTAATACAGTTGATCCTGTACACCTTCATCCATGAACAGATCACTGATATCAATTTCCTCATGCATAATATTGGGAGGAACAAGCTTCTCTGCAGCTCTAGACTGTTCCCCATCTAGGCCATGGGCCCTTTTCTCAACTCCTTTGTGGTTGCAGACTCTTTCGCTTGGACCATGTTGATATGATCCTTTGGCTTCTTGCATTTTACAGCAAAATGTCTTCTTCCTCCGAATTGATAACATACTTTCTCTTTTTTATTAATCCATCTGAAGTCTTCAGGCTTATTCACTGGAACGGTTCAGTTTTTCATCTCTTTAGCACCCTCATTCCCCTTTGTGGGATTCAGATTTCATACTGGGTTTGATTTGAAACTTCTTTTTGGGGCTTTGAAGGTTTCTCTCAAGATTTTCAAATTGTCTACAATCTGAGAGGTATTAATTTATATCGCGAACACAGAAGACATCATTTGGTGAAAATCATAGTAGGGCTGAAGGGCCACTTGTAATGCAATTCTGGCATCAAAGTTATCCAGCACCTTCACTCCAACCAGGATTTGTGATTCCTGTAGAAACAATCAGCAAAGCTCGCTAAAAATTCATCTTTATGGAATTGGATGCCCATAAACACTGTTTGTGCTTTGACATGCGCATTGGCCTCCTGAATTCCTTCATAATGGCCACTTTGACCTCTGCATATGACCAGCTGTCCCCCTCCAGATGGGGTAACATTAGGTCCTGACAATTGGTGTCCAGGCAATTCATCACCGTCAATGTTTTTTGACGATCACCATATCCATACATGGTCATATTGAACAACTGAAAAATGCAGGGGCGCTATCCTGATAGAAAGTCAGAAATTTCGGTGTTGCCTTGAATTCCTCCAAGGTTTCTCTATCCACCTCTCTAGGTTTGGCTACTTGGCTCGCTTGGGGAGTAATTTTGGGCATCATCTCAAAGTAGTGGTAAAAGTGGGCAGCATGTTTCTTGGGGTAGTCATCTTCCCAATTATTGTACGAGGAGTTTTTTCTTTAGCATCCATCACCACATATGGCTCACAATCGCATTTGTGAGCTTTTAACTCTTTGACCTGTTTAATCAGCCACTTGATATCAGCACTGAAAGCTCTTATATGAACATGTCCTGCTTCATGCTCCATTTTCAGAAATAAGACTTCTTTAATTAAATCCCCTTCTTTCTTCTTTAATGATGTTACTTTTTCAAGTAACTCATTCCTGAAACTTGTGACATTATTGATCCCTTCCTCCATCTTGGCGACTCTTTCTTTCAAGGCTGCAAATTCTCAATCATCCGCTGAGTTTAGGGCGTTCTGATCAATGGTTTCCAACTCCATTTATAGTTTTCTTATCTTGTCTTTATATGACATCCTTCTAAGTTCTTCTACTCAACTAACCCCCCTGTAGTGAGCACCACTTTGTAAAAATTTATAGGCTTTTGATTACTTTTGGCCAATAACCCCTATAAACTTATTACTTACACAGGTTTGGGTTTTGTGCAATTCTTTCACGTTGTATAATAGTTGATATGATAGGTTGATTTTAGAGGGGATGATACCCCAGTGGTGGAATAGGGACCCTCTGCCACTGCCTCCCCAAGTTTGATCTTGGTAGTAAAGTTTGGGTAGGGGACGATTATGACTGTGTTGGCGTTGCACACCAATGCCCCAAACTGAGATAGCGAATAGCAAAGGCGGACCATGGAGTTCCTGGCCTATCATACGCCGCGCATGGAGGTTTTCTGGGTTTTATCCTCCTTTCCCATTTTCTTCACTTCCCTTCATTGGTGCGGTATCATCCCCAGGTTGGCCCACCTCAAATAAAATTAAAAATAATAGGTTGATTTTAGTATGACGACTGTTATTCATAGTTGAATGGAAGTATTAGATCTTAGCCCAACGCTTGGCCAGTATTTCCTCATAAATACTTATGATGTCTTGAAATAGGGACTTGTTCCCTCATACCGCCTAACTCAATCTTCTCTTAGATCCTCGTTTACAGTTTCTCTGGGTTGACACACACTTGGCAGCAATCCCTGATTTGATACCACTTCTTCTCTGGATCCCCACACAGATCCTTACTCTTTTCCTTAAATAGTCTTCAAATAATTGCACACAGCAATAATATCCCTGAGAAAAAATAGAACAAATGGATGCTGATAAATTTTGCTAAGCTAAGACTTAAGTAAAAGTGATAGGTATATCCGGAAAATTCTATATTACTATATACTGTAATTTCATTAGTGAATTCTAGGGAATTTATAGTGGGGGATTCAGTTTCCAACCCTCAGTTGACACCTCCTCAATGAAACAGCAGCCGTTGCCATTGAATAACCTATCCTCATCTCAGCAGCAATTGTCTTCCCCATCCTGGCTAAAATTCTGTCATTGGACATCCTCAAGACCTAAAATGGAAAGAGTCAGAAAACGTGTCCCTAACGCTTTCCTCTTGAATTAAGAGAAACAACCATATTTGGCAAGCGACCTGCTTAGGTAATGGGACTTGTTACCCATCAAGGCAGGTCGTGAACCAACTGATTGATTCACTAGTTGCTGATGCATCACTCACCTCATGTCTTACTCCTTAAATTTCCAATTAGTCAGTGATGAAACCCAACCAATCCCAATTGGTACACCTGATAGTTAATCAACTATCAGATGCCTCTATTTCGTCAGCAACTTTGCCTGATGAGATCTTAAGCATTCATCCAGATTAATTCTCAATGGATCTGACTTGGCGAATAACCTAAAATCCTCCAAACATAGTTAACCAAAATCAAGGTCAACCAATTTCTAATTCACCTCGCATTAGAGAATTATTCCTAGCAATTCCTGGTAATCTAGCCATCTGGGAATATGGGCAAAATTCCCAACATATGTAAAAAGGAGACTTTCATTAAAAAGCTCACATATTTTTTGATAGGTACACAATTTTAATAAATTTTTTAATCTTTGCTTAATGAGATTAGAAATAATCAAATTCTAACTATCAAATTTGAAGAGTATAGTAAGGTCAAAAATTGTACAGCAGCTGATCATTGCTTTTACAAAAGCTAGAATAGCTTATGACTAAGTATATTCATCCACTTATAGAATTTTAGTATAAATTAGTTAGAGAATCTCTCAATTTAAATCTTAAATATGCTAGCCATATATGTTAAGTTATCTAAAACAAATTTTGTCCTTAAAAGCTAACATTTGAGAGCTGAACTATAGGGACTTTATTCAAAGTTCCAAGCTACAAACAGAAGTGTACAACCATGAAGTCACCTTTATCAGCACATGGATCAGCTAATACCCTTACCACCATAATAAAAAGCTTACTAGCATCGATAGTGATGCCTCTCTTCTAGGTTTCTCTATTTTAATCAGATAGAATATTAATAATAGGCTATATATTAATATTTATATCTTTAGTTTTTGTAAACAAGAAGAGGTTTATAATACTTCTACTATTATGTTGATAAAAATTTATTCCTTCTATTTACCTAAGATCATAAAGAGAGTCCTAGAATTCCTATATAATTATTTGAGGTGGGTCAACCTTGGGACAAATATACCACACCAAGAATTTTCTAGACAGTACAGGCTTCAAAATTGTTTGATCAAAACCTGCACTAGGGTGGAAGAAGGAATTACCCTGACAAGCTAACCACCTATCAGAATTCCTATAAAAATCAAGTTATAATAAATGGTTAAAAGATATTGTGATATGAGATTATAGGAGCTAATAGTTATATAGACCAAACACATTAACTGGTGATTCATGTTGTAAAGCTAAGTGCTTGATTTGATTCTAGAAGGTTTTTGCAATAAAACAAGGGTTAAAATAGAATATAGGAGAACATGCCTCTAAATCTTTATAAGTTTTCCCAAGCTTTACGATTTAATGGTTATTCCACAGAGTTTGCTAATTCTGACATAAGAACCAATACAAAGTCATTAAAGGAGAGTGTGCAAGTAACTTAAAGCATCAACTTGAAATAGTTTAAATACCAGGCTAACCCCATATAACAGCCCCTATATCTTTAACTTAAATTTGTTTTCAGATTTTTAAATTCTAACTGTTTCCTAAGATTAATTGTCTTCAGAGTTAGTTTTAGATAAACACAAATAATGTAAAATCACTTTTAGCTGTTATAAGCCATATTTATCTACTAAGTACTCAGGTTTTGATTTTCTAGTTTCTTTTTTATTTCATAGCACTAAGAATATAGTTTTTAATTGCAATAAAGTTGAGCCTATTTTCAGTTTAGAATATAAAATTTTCAATATTTTTTAGAATTATAGTAGTTTTTTGACCTTTTTAACTTATAATTCTTTAACTGCTTAAAGCCAGGAAATATCATTTTTATCCTTAAACATCACTTGTGAATAGTCCACACTACAAGAAAATATTTTAGGGGAGAAGTTTTTGTGGGTAATAAATTTTTTATAGTGAAAAAAGCTTTGTAGGCTAAATATTGCTGAAATGAAAGAACCTTAGATAAAACATATAACTAATTGATTATATACACTTTTAGATAATTGCAGATGTTTTCAAACATGTACAGACTTCTATAATAGCAAATTATATAGGCAAAGAAAGATTAACATGTAGTAGAATATTTTTTTAAATTTTACTACATTCAGAATTGTATACTATTGCATTTTCTAGGTTGTTAGGCATTGTGGAAATCCAGCCAATTCTTGCTTATTGGTGCTTGACGCCTGCTGTATTCAACAGAGATTTGTAAAAATTTAAATAAAAAGCGCTATTAAAAATGGGATTTTTATAATTTTTATTGTCAGTGCAATAAAGGTGAAAAATGACAACCCTTGACATCCACCTATTTAGTATTTAAGTTATTTTGAGGGTCAAGGGGAATTTGGGGATATGTTTGGAATAGCTTAACCTAGTCCAAATTAGGAAATATGAAGGAATAGCATATCACAACTTGGGAACTTGCTTCAGGGCAGTGGAACGAAAGAAGAGGAATTCTGATTGGCCAAAATGTACCCATGAGGTAACGTTTTTATAAACTTGAGCCAATACCTGTCCAAGAAATTTCTTGCACCTTGGGAGACCCCCACCAAGCCTATAAAAAAGGGGGGTCCCCATGTAGGTGCGTTGAAGGACTTTGTTGTGGTGGGGGGAGTACCTTTTGATGGTAGCCCCAAAGCCCATCATGTGGTCAGAGTAGTCTGACCATTTGATTTTACATTTGATGCCTGTAGAGGTTTCAAACTAGTGCTACCCCAATTAACGGGGTTCCACTGTGAATCATCCAGGGACTTTTGGCCAATTTCCTTGACTTCATCATTTTTATTATTAGTAAACAAGCTTTTAACAACATCAGAAAATTACAAATGGCTGACATTTCTCCTCTTCAGCTGAATTTGACCCAGGACATTCTTATTCTTCAGCTGTGAGGGCAAATGTATGACATCACCCCTTAAGAATGTTGGGGGAGAATAAGGTCAGAGGAAACGGCCATGTACGCAATTGATGGTAATACCTGTAGCTAAAGATTTAATAGAGTATTCATTTCCCCTTTTGTAAGTGATGGTGAAGGGACCCTCCCATATTGATCCAAGCTTACTGCTTCTAGGAGTGATGTGGTTATGGTAGTATAATACCATATCAGACACTTGGAATGTAGGCAGGGGTTTGGAGCTCATTTGCAGCCTGGCCTTCTTTAGTCACCATTTTGGCTAAATTAGACATAGCCTCAGATTGGAGTTGGATAATGCGCTGAGCTAATCTGCGCAAGACTATCTCAGGTTCCTCAACTCTAGAGTAAAATATATTTTTTAACTAACAGAGCAGGTATTCATGGTTCTCGCTCATACAGGACACAAAAGGGGAACATTTTTAAGATCTGATGATAACTGATCTGGTAAGCCATAAGGGCACTGGGTAAAAATTGATCCCAGTGAAGTTGATCAGAAGAGGCTATTTTGTGTAAAATGGATACCAAGGTCCAATGGCTCTACACCATCCCATTTGTAGATGAATTTTACGGGGCTGAGAAAAGTTGTTGAGCTCCCATGGAGATGGCTAGGATTTTTAATACTCTGGAGGCGAAGTTTTTGCCATTATTACAGAGTAATACTTAAGAACACCCATGTTGAGAGAAAATATTTTATAGTAAAAAAGGTGGCTGTGGCCTTGGCCGTTTGATCAGGAAGAGCTACGGCTTCCACCCACTTAGTAAAAGGGTCAATGGATACCAGGATAAATCGGTTGCCACTAGTATTCTGAGGGAGAAGACCTACTACATTCAGACTAATGGTGTAGAAAGGTTGTTGAGGGGTGGTTGGTTGATACTGATATCTAGTCTTGAAGCCAGACTGCTTCTTGCAAGTAAGGCAGGCCTCCAAGACATCAACGATAGGTTCCATCATTCCATCCTAATAAAACTGATTGTCAAGAGAGTGTCTTTAACTCTCTCATTCCCAGCAAGGTGATGTGGGATGCAAACTCACATTGCTAGGGAACTAGCCATTAAGAAAAAGGGAAAGAAGACACCTTGAACGGTGCCTGTGCAAAAGGTACCCCAGTCAAGGGTTTAGAGCGCAACATATAGTACCAGGTAAGTGAGGAACATAACAGCTTGAGTGGACCCCAGAGGGGAGTCCATAATCAAGTGTAACTTGGCGTCAGGGGGCTTGGGTGCCTCAATCTGGAGGGGACCTGGGCGGCCCAAGGGAGCACATAGGATTTTGGTAATTTGTGATAAAAGGTAGTGGCCCACATAGTTAGAGACCTCCCCAAAGAGGTCCACCATCAAATTAGCCCAAGGAACCATAAGTAAAACGGGAAAAAATGGGTATTTTTATTTAAGAAAGTCAACCAACGAGGAATGTTGGTTACAAAAAACATATTTAAAGTGGGCCAGGGAAATTCAGGGTCTGCGGAAGTGCGCCCAAGCCTTGACGCTCCAATAAACAGATGCTTCCATCCGTTTTAGTAAAATACACTGAAAGTGCCTTCACTCGAGTAATTGATTGAAGCCATATTTTACCCAAACTTAAAATTTCATAACTTGAACAGGATTCGAACCCTTGCTCTCCAATTAACCAAATTGAACCATCTTTGTTTGTAATGTAAATCATTTGTTTCAGTGCCTGGGCCGAGATAAGAGGCTGGGCATATTGCACCCCATTAGTATCAACCTGAGCATGCTTGGCTTGCACCCAGCGTTGATCTAAGGTGTGTTTCAGGTCAGGAAGAGCCTGAAGTTTCACCTTCTGGGCCTCCTGTCGCCCGGCCTTATCTCTAGCATAAGTTTCCACTATCAAGTCATCCAACCATGACATTACCCTCTCCTCCTTATTGGGCTCCACCCCCCCTCCAGGGGCATTTGCTAAGGATAAGTTCTTATGTGCTGGTGGCAACTTCATAGCAGCAACGGCCGGCTTAGGCTGAGATCCTGCAGCCTCAGGGAAATGATTATGGAATGATTTGATCAGGTCTTGAGCATGTACACAATCCCGTGCTGGCACCCAACTGTTCTCTGATGCGTCAAACCCCTTCCAGGATACCAGGTACTCAAGGCATCGCTTAACCTGGCGGTAGGCTACTATTTCCTCCACTTCCCATTCCGGCGCCCCATCCACAAGATAAGCCTTGGGAGTCACAGGTGGAGGGCCCTCAAACAATGTCAATTGCTTTCATGAAAGACAGAGAAGATCTGAAATGTGGAGGGAAGATTCAACTGGTATGAGGCATGACCCACCTTTCTAACTACACGGTAAGTACCAATCCTCTTTGGACCCAGCTTTTTGCATGGCTGCTTGATAGGGATGTTGCGAGCATCAAGCATCACGAGATCCCCTTCCTTGTATGCTGGACCCACTTGGCGCTTTCCATCGGCATTCTCCTTATAAACCAGCATAGCCGCCTCCAAACTTGTGGACACCCCCTGATGGACCTTCTTGTGAGTCTTAGAAAAGTCCAGCACCGCTTCCACTTTGGAGCCACAGCTGGGCTCCATGTTAAAAGCAGGGTTAAAGCCATGGTTAGCAAAAAAGGGTGAACAACTGATTGATGAATGTAAAGTGTTGTTGTAGCTAAACTGGGCCATGAGAAGGTGAGGAACCCAATCTGAATGGTCTGAGGTGGTGTAACAACGCAGAAATTGTTCCAAGCACTGGTTCACTCGCTCAGTCTGCCCATCTGATTGGGGGTGATAGGCAGTTGAATGGCAGGGGCGAATCTGAAGAGTTTTACACAACTCTTCCTAAGAGATGGAGGTGAACTGGGGTCCCCAGTCACTAATGATTTCTTGAGGAACCCCATGAAGCGCAAATACATGGGCGACGAAGAGCCTGGCCATTTCAGCAGCCATTATGGTCGTTCTGCAAGGAATAAAGTGGGCGAACTTTGTAAAGCGGTCCACCACCACCATGATTGTATCACACCTATCTGAAACGAGTAACTCCACAATGAAATCCACTGATAGGGAAGTCCAGGGCCCTTCAGCCTTTTGGACTGGTACCAGCAACCCAGCTAAAGGCCGCCGATTGGGTCTCATTTGATTGCAGATCAGGCACTCTTTACAGTACCGCCCTACCTGAACAGGCAAGCCCTTCCAATTGTAAGTGCGTTTTATCAACTCCAAGGTCTTTGCTTTCCAAGGATGACCAACAGTGATTCCTTCATGATGGTCCTGGATGATCTCCAGGCGCAGTGGTCCAGCAGGAACCCATAAGCGCCCCTGAAACCACACCATCTCATCCTTCATGTGATAACCCCTGGATAAGTCCTCCTGATTCAGGGCGCACTTAGCGAGAACAACAGCATATTCAGCTGATAACGGCTGAAAAGAACTACCTTTCTAAACATACTATATTTTGCTGCATTTTCCAGAGGCATGAGCGCTGGCGTATGTACCGTGGACTTAGGCTATTAAGGCAGAATCATACTCGGTGGAATCATCAAACAGGTGTTGTGAATCTCTACCTCCTTTGGATTGAGAGCCAAAGCAGGGTGCGGCTCAAAGCATCCGCAAACCATTCTCCTTGCCCTTAGTGAACTCATAAGAAAATGTAAATAGGGCAAGAGTCTCATGCCAACGGGTCTGACGTGGTGTTAGAACATTTGGAGCACGGTAGTACAACAGGGCTTGGTGGTCTGTGCGTACCCAGAATGGTTGGGAGGAGCCATGTAAGTGGTGACGCCAATAAATCAGCGCCTCCACCACCGCTAATAACTCCTTGTCATATACGGCGTAATTTAACTCATGCAGAGACATTTTCCTAGAAAAATATCCCACTGGATGCTCAGACCTATCTTCACCCACCTGTAACAGGGCAGCCGCAATGGCAAAGTTGGAAGCATCTGAGGACACAATGAACTCCTTGGCAGGGTCAACATGGCGAAGGATGGATGTGGATAACAAGGTGCACTTCACCGCTTGAAAAGCATCCTCCAAAATGGGGGACCACTGAAGCACCTTGGCACCGCTGGCCTTATATAAGGGAGCTGCCACCTTGGAGAGATTGGGTGTGAACTTCTTGAGGAACGTACACGTCCCCAAAAAGCTCCTCAGTTCCTTGACAGAGGTGGGGGTATGCCACTCACGAATAGCCTTCTCCTTGTCTGGAGTTATAATATTGCCCTGGTCAAAAACGACGTTGCTCAGAAAAGTAACCTGGGACTTGAAAAATTTGCATTTACTAGTCCTGAGGGTAAGGCAAGCGGCCCTCAATCTCTCCACTACTTGTCGAAGGTGTACTGCATGTGACTCCTGATTGGGGGAAAACACCAGGATGTCATCCATGTAGGCAACTGCACATACCCCCAAAAAGTCCCCCAACGCAGCATCAATGCGGCATTGAAAGATGGCAGGGGCATTTTTAAGCCCAAAGGGCATAACCCAGAACTGGAAAATCCCTTTTCTGGTATGGAATGCGGTTAACCACTCCTGGTCCTTCTTTATCCAGATTTGATTGAATGCATTGAGGCAGTCCAATTTGGAGAAAACTTTTGCCTTTTCCACATAGCGTGCAATCTGGGAGTCTAAAGGGATGGGATGGAGGTCGGGTACTGTCACATTATTTAAATTTCCATAATTGACACACGGACATAAAGTTCCATTAGCCTTCTCCACAAAGAGAAGTGGGGAGCAAACAGGGGAGGTACGCTGAAAGATGGCACCTTTAGCCAACTGCTCCTTCACCCATACATCTAAAACCTCTTCCTCCCGGACAGTCATTGGGTATATGGGGGAAGAAATACGCACCAGATCCACAGTGAGTTTAAATTCACAATAAAACTCAGAATGTTCTGGTAACGTACTAGCTGAAGATGCATCAAAAGAAGGTGCCAACTCCTCCAAACAGGAAGGTAAGGAAAGTCCCACAGTGGGCTTCAGCAAAGGGGCAAGATATGGACTGGGAACATTGGGCCAATGAGGTAATTTGCCTTGAGCGTTATCCTCAGACAAAGGAACAATCAACTGGTGACTTTTTGTCAAAAACAATGATAAAGTGTTCTCTTTCAAATTAGTTCTGACGTCAAACTTCCGCCACCACTCAACACCCAAAATAATGGGGAACAAGAGGTTTCTGATAGCTTGAAACTGGTCAGACAATAGATAAGAGCCTACTTGGAAATCAACTGACTTCATGACATTCAGTGTGGGGATACCTTGAGAAGCCCCACCTCTAACCATACCACCTGGTGAATAACTCAACTCAAGGTAATCAGCAAGGTTTTGGTCAATAAAATTATTCAAGGCACCAGTATCCACCAAAATAATTGTGCTGAATTTTCCATAAGAGGATGTAAGGGTAGCAGTCAACAAGAAGTATCCAGAATGAAATCTATTCAACGCAGAAAACGCCATCAACTCACCAGAAAATTCTTCCTCTGGCTTGAACAAGCCATCAGGGTATGTTTTGGAATCATAGAAGGGGGAGGGATAGTGGGCCACTCTTACTACTGAGGCCACATATCCTACCACACCTTCTGCAGGTGCATATACATCTTTATATTTGTGACGAAGTTCCTTTTCAACTTCCTGAGAACCCCTAATCATGGTAGGGGTCAAACGAGGGTTCTCAGGAGTAATCTGATATACTGAAATAGGGTCCTCATCCATACCATATGAGCAAATAAACGGTTCAGTTTGGGATAAATCGTTCACGTTATAAAACGCGTTTTCTGGCTCCAACAAACCCACACTCATTCCAAGGGTTCAATGTGCATCGCTATCCAGGGCCATCACCCCCAAGTCCAGAGCCAATGCCTCAGCATGCACCTCAGAGATGTGTTGGGGAGAAAAAATGATAACAGAATCCTTTTTTTTAATTTGGGTTTGGACCCTCCAATGTTCACGATTTTCACTGAGATGGGGAGGAAATCAGTGGGAAGCATCTCACAATTCAAGGAAATATCACTAGTTGAGGACGCGATATTTATAGGGATGACCATGGGTGACATCATTGTGGCGGAATCATCTGAAACCTTTACTTCATTCTTGGGGCTAGAACCCTGTACAGTTCCAAAGTCAGAAGAAGTAGAAGGATTAGAAGGATAAGATTCCCTCATTTCAAGAGGTGCGCGTGACTTTTTGGCTTTTGTATTTATATGATTTGATCTGATGACAGCCAAATTACCTGGCCCCTTCCAGGTTGGGGTGGAGAAACTACCCCAAAGGGTTTCAACAAGATGATCGAAATTATAAGGAGGCGACTGCTAAATTGGGGAGTTTTGCATCGATATGTCTAAGGTCAAATGGAGAAACAACGTTTTAACCTCATTGGTTAATGGCAAAGCCTGGGCTTTTTCGCAGAATTCACTCAAGTATACTTTAATCGGCCAACCCACTTGATGCAGAGAAAAGAACTCAAAGAAGGAATGAAGGGATGCTTCACCAGGTTGATTCTGCTCCAAGACCTGCTTCAAACCTTCTATTGCTCGCCACAAGAGCGGCTGTATGCGGAGTACCACAAAAACCCAGTCACCCGCCTTGAAAGACAACTGGGACAACAGATCCACTCCTCGCAAAAGTGGACGTATACTAGACAAATTATTTTTCCCTAATGAGGGTTTTGGCTCAAGGGAAGCTAGGGCCTGATGAATTTTGAGTAGATCTCGGGAGAAAGGTGGGGAATCATAATATTAGGATTGTGAAAAGTCTGAGACCACCAGGTACAAGCAGGAAGGGTGGGCACTTCCCAATTGGTAGTTGCAAGAATAACGCCGAGATGCACCAATACAAAACCAAATGAGAAAACTGTGGTGAGCACCATCGTGGCAGTGACAAATGGCCAGCGCACCCAATTTACTTATAATGAAAGTCCCACTTGGATAATTCTTATGCACGTAAAATAAAAGGTTTGGTCAACTAATGTCAAGAGAGTGTCTGTAACTCTCTTGTTCCCAGAAAGGTGATGTGGGATGCAAACCCACATTGCTAGGGAACTAGCCATTAAGAAAAAGGAAAAGAAGACACCTCAAATGGTGCCTGTGCAAAAGGTACCCCAAGCAAGGGTGTAGAGCGCAACATATAGTACCAGGTAAGTGAGGAACATAACAGCTTGAGTGGACCCCAGAGGGGAGTCCATAATCAAGTGTAACTTGGCGTCAGGGGGCTTGGGTGCCTCAATCTGGAGGGGACCTGGGCGGCCCAAGAGAGCACCTGGGATTTTGGTAATTTGTGATAAAAGGTAGTGGCCCACATAGTTAGAGACCTCCCCGAAGAGGTCCACCACTAAGTTAGCCCAAGGAATCATAAGTAAAACGGGAAAAAATGGGTATTTTTATTTAAGAAAGTCAACCAACAAGGAATGTTGGTCACAAAAAACATATTTAAAATGGGCCAGGGAAATTCAGGTTCTGCGGAAGTGCGCCCAAGCCTTGACGCTCCAATAAACAGATGCTTCCATCCGTTTTAGTAAAATACACTGAAAGTGCCTTCACTCGAGTAAACAATTGAAGCTGTATTTTACCCAAACTTAAAATTTCATAACTTGAACAGGATTTGAACCCTTGCTCTCCAATTAACCAAATCAAACCATCTTTGTTTGTAACGTAAATCGTTTGTTTCAGTGCCTGGGCCGAGATAAGAGGCTGGGCATATTGCACCCCATTAGTATCAACCTGGGCATGCTTGGCTTGCACCCAGCGTTGATATAAGGTGTGTTTCAGGTCAGGAAGAGCCTGAAGTTTCACCTTCAGGGCCTCCTGTCGCCCAGCATTATCTCTAGCATCAGTTTCATTATCAAGTCATCCAACCATGACACCAAACCTTAATCCACTCATAAGTCTTCATGGCCCCTCCATGACCTAGAGTGGAGTGTGCTTCTAAGATAGCAGGTACACGTTCCAAGGGCTGAAGGTAAGGCAGCCATTTCACCCCACCTGCTTATACAGCTTCCTGTTCTCCACTTTTGTGTTATGGGAGTTCCAATATAAAATCTTCTGTACAGGCTCATCCCCATCTTTCCAGTCATTGGGGGTCATTAAAAGGTCATGTAGCCTCTCAGCCTCACTATTATCCAAGTGAAGGACTGGTAGCTGAGTCAACCCATCAACATTCATGCGACGGGTTCCAGAACGGTGTTCAATCTTCATGTCATAAGGCTGGAGCTTTAGAGCCCAGCTAGCTAACCGTCTAGTAGGATCTTTTATGTTCTATAACCATTTTAGAGATGCGTGGTCAGTGACCACACTGAAGGTGGTTCCATATATGAAAAGGCGGTAGTGCTTTACAGCTAATAGAATAGCAAGTCTTTCCTTCTCCGTTACACTGTAGTTACACAGTGCATTCAAAAAGTTCTGGGACTAACGTTTTAAAGACATAACTCTACAAATAAATAAACTTTCTCTTATCATAATTTAAACATACAACCTTTCCCTCTCTATACATATTTATATTGATAAAACAATTGTTAAAAGGTATGCACATAGTTCCTATTTTGTATAACCATGTTTAGACCAGCTGTCACATTCTTCTGAATTGTCTCTACTTTATCAAAAGGATGAACCTTCAGTGCCACCTTCAGATTATAATTATCCACCCTATTCACCAGATTTGGCTCTGTCTGACTTCTTTCTGTTCTCTAATCTGAAGGTGGCACTGAAGGTTCATCCTTTTGATAAAGTAGAGACAATTCAGAAGAATGTGACAGCTGGTTTAAACATGGTTATACAAAATAGGACTATGTGCATACCTTTTAACAATTGTTTTAGCAATATAAATATGTATAGAGAGGGAAAGGTTGTACGATTAAATTATGATAAGAGAAAGCTTATTTATTTGTAAAGTTGTGTCTTTAAAACGTTAGTCCCAGAAATTTTTGAATGCATTGTGTACGTTCAGCCTTTGACAGAATCTTACTAAAGTAGGATACAGGATGATCTACACAGTTTTCACCCAATTGGGCTAAGATGGCTCCAACGGCATAGTCTGAGGCTTTAGTTTATAAGATGAAGGGTTTATTATAATCTGGGTGCCATAGGATAGGACGTTGTTGCAGCAGTTGCTTAGCGTCTCAAAAGCAGCCTTCTTTTCTGGACTCCACTTAAAAGGAGTGTTCTTGGTCAATAGGCGGAAAAGAGGTTCACTGAGTGTGGCAAACTTAGGGATGAACTGATGGTAATAACCCATAATCCCTAGAAAGACCCGAATAATCCATAGATTTTTAGGGGGCAACATTTTTGAGATGGCTCCAATATTATCTTGGATTGGTTGAATTCCTTTTTGAGAAATGGAATGGTCAATGAAATCCAGTTTCTTTTGAAAGAAGGTACATTTGGAGGGATTTAACTTGATATTTGACTTATGTAGTTGTTGAAACACCTCCTTCAGGTGTTCAAGATGCTCGTTGAAAGTTTTTGACAATACATTGATGTCATCGAGGTAGATGTTGACGCAACTTAACTCCAAGTCCTGCATGATATGGTCCATTGCACTCTGGAAAGTGGCAGGTGCGTTGCACAACCCTTAAGGTAATCGGGTTGGTTGGAAGAGACCCTCACTACAAATGAGAGCACATTTCTCCTGGTCCTCAGGGGAGAGATCCATTTGCCAATAGCCGCTAGATAAGTCCATGGCAGAAAAGAACTCAGAGCCAGAGAGTTTGGCCAAGGCATCAACAATACGAGGGAGAGGATAGCTATCCTTTTTCATGAGGTTATTTAACTTACAGTAATCCATGACTATCTGATGACCTCCATTTTTCTTTTTCATTATCAGAAGTGGAGAAGACAAAGGGCTTTGGGAAGGAACTAGCAACCCCGCATATAGTAACTGCTGAAGCTCTGTCCTCATTTGCTGTTCTTCTACCTTTGATTTGCGGTAAGGTTTTGACTGAATGGGATGGGCATCACCCACATCAATGGAGTGGCACCAGCCCTTCATGTGACCATAATCGTTATCTGATTCAGAGAATATATCACTATAGTAATCTAGGAGAGTGTGAACTTTTTCCAGCTCATCTGGGGTCAGCTTGTCCGAGATATGGACGTTGGTCAAGGTACACACCAGGTTATCTGTTAGCAGGCCCATATCCATCATGGAACCAATGGAGTGAATTTGTTCAATGTCCTCCACAGGGACTATCAAGCCTCTGCCAATCTCCTGGTGTTTTTTTACTACTATATTCTTGGAGGTGAGCTCCCCCAATAGCAAGATAATGGGCCTCTGGTACGCTGGGTCAAGAATGCCAGGAAATACCTGAGGCTCCAAGGTACTAACACCCTCAATACTTACGAGGTGCAACAAACAGTGGCGTGGTATTTGAAGCGTGGCTTTCGTGTCAAACACTCGTTGTTTGTCAGGCTTAATCACGACCTCATCTGCAGCATAAAAAGGGATACCTTCACTAGCATCTGCTGACTCAGGCAATTTCTTTGTGTTACACCCAGAGGTGGTATAAGACAAAGGTTTTAGCTGAGAGGGTGTATTCATCCAGGCAAGAGTATTCATGCTTATTGGATTCTTTATTGGATAAAACTAATGGGACCTCATAGTTGAGTAATGAGAGTTAACCTTGCTTCAGGTTAATTATTCTTTCACTCAATCATAAATTGAGTGCCGATGAGCATATCATACACGTTTTTATCTAAGGCCACAGCGGGGGGCTGATAAAATAAGTTTCCCAACTCAAATAGGAAGGGAAGAATATGCCCCAATGGCATAAGTATTGTTGGGGCTAGCAGTTCCAAATACTTGCGTGAACTCCAAGTCAGGCGCTAGCTTTATCTTCTTGATAAGCTTAGTGGAGATCACGTCGACTGGGAGCCAGTTTCCAGTATGGCCAGTATTCCGACCTTTTGAATGACCACTTCAACCTTAGTGAGCGTTCCTCCAAAGTTAGGTGACAAAACTAAGACCTCCTTGAGTCGGAAGGTGGAGGTTAGCTTTTTGGCAGTCTCAGGGTATTTATCCATAATGGATTTTATGGGATGCGCCCACTGAAGAGGGCGTATCAAACCAGCTAAAAATTGGTCACCATCGCTGGCAGTGTCAATAACTCTTGGACAACCTAATATTTGGCTGAGGTACGCTTCCTCAGGTATAGTGGTCTCATCTACTCCTCCAGCGTTCAAATGATCAGGCAATTATACTTCCATGGGGGCTCCCAATATGTAATAACCAGCATCATTGTAACCCCCTCAGACTTCTCCCCAAGGGTATTCTCCACCACGGGCAAGGCTGCAATGGAGGTAGGGGAGATGGCCACGGAGGATTGGTTACCTTAGGGGCCACATTTACCAGCTTGGCTAAAAAGGAAGGCACAGAGGCTTGAGTGTGCTTGTGCAAGAGTAGGACCTTAGCTACCTCACAGGACTTGGAAACATAAGAAGTAGTGATAACCTTATTAAGACGCACTGAGGAAGCAGGTTTTGAAGGGAGGGTAGGCATAGGTGGGCTCACCCTCTACTGTTCAACTGGAGATAGCTCCTCAATAGTGAGAGCTGAAGAATTCACCTAAGCTTCCTTGGATGTTGCACATGAATGGAAATCGGCAACATCTACTAATGCCTCCTTTAGATCACAGATAGTTTTGAAATGCGTTTTACAGAGATAATATGTCTGACTAGAGAGGGCTAAGAAGCTAATCCAGTTAACAAGGCGACGATAGCATCATCATGGGTGAGCATGTTAGAGGTTGTTAACCTTTGCGCAGCAAGGTAAAATCGTTCAGCAAAGGGAAGGAGCAGTTCACCCTTATATATGCTAAGGCGCATAAAAGCCTTTTTTCTTGAGTAGACTCTGCTTGGATCCAAATTCATCCAAAAGAGCCTCATTTACCTCTTCCTGAGTGAGTGAAGGGTTCAGATAAGGAACTATCATCTCTTGTGCTATTAAGCTTAAACAGGGAAGGATGTACTGAACTTTTTGGGTATCAGTTGAGACATACATGGCAGCTTCATAAACATACTAAAAAGTATTGATGTTTCCTTTGCCAGGAGTGAATTTTTCCTTAAGGGGGAAATTGTAAGGGCGCTGCTCAAGCTCCTTAAGGCAGGATAAAATGCTGGTTAGTTGCATTTTAAGAGCAACTATTTTTTGTGTACAGGTGTCCTCTGTAGTGAGCACAATTTTGTGGGAATCCAACTGATTTCTGCTTATTGGTGCTTGACGCCTGCTGGATTACACAGAGATGTATAAAAATTCAAATAAAAAGCGCTAATAAAAATGGGATTTTTATAATTTTTATTGTCAGCGCAATAAAGGTGAAAAAGACAACCCTTGACATCCAACTATTTAGTATTTAAAGTATTTTGAGGGTCAAGGGGAATTTGGGGATATGTTTGGAATAGCTTACCTAGTCCAAATTAGGAAAATATGAAGGAATAGCATATCACAACTTGGGAACTTGCTTCAGGGCAGTGGAACGAAAGAAGAGGAATTCTTTTTTTAGTACTAGATGGTGAAAGAAGAGGAATTTGATTGGCCAAAATGTACCCATGAGGTAACATTTTTATAAACTTGAGCCAATACCTGTCCAAGAAATTTCTTGCACCTTGGGAGACCCCCACCAAGCCTATAAAAAGGGGGGTCCCCATGTAGGTGCGTTGAAGGACTTTGTTGTGGTGGGGAGTACCTTTTGATGGTAGCCCCAAAGTCCATCATGTGATCAGAGTAATCTGACCATTTTATTTTATGTTTAATGCCTATAGAGGTTTCAAACTAGTGTTACTCCAATTAATGGGGTTCCACTGTGAATCAGCCAGGGACTTTTGGCTTATTTCCTCAACTTAATCATTTTTATTATTAGTAAATGACCTTTTAACAACATTGAAAAATTGCAAATGGCCAACATTTCCCTCTTTGGCTAAATTTGACCCAGGACATTCTTATTCTTCAGCTGTGAGGGCAAATGTCTGACAGGCATTATAAAACATAAAAGGGTAAAAAGGTACTCATTTAAGGTAATAAAATTCTTAATATATGGTGTATTTAATATCTATATAATTCAGATACAACAATGTGGAATGTTACTAAATGTCATGTGAGAACCTGGATGAGAAAAAATCCCAGATCTAATGGAAACAGTTCAAGTGGGTAATTATTGCTGTGGTATACTAGAACCTAGAATATCATTAGGGGTCATTAATCGAGATAATGAGAAATGTGAACATATCAGAAGTTTCATATTATTCTTATAATCAGGAATAGACTATAAATGACCTAGTAATAAAAGTAGAAATGAAAATATATGCTGATAAAACATCCAGTTATCCAAAAAGTAGATTTTATTTTTTGTAGACAAATTAAGGGTCAAAATGATTTAAATTGTATAAAAAAGATGTGAGTTTGACTAAAACACGTACTAAAAATGATCCATTGTGAACTTTCAAAATTATATGAGGAAGATAAAATAACTTTTAGAGCTTAAGATTCCATTTACTTTATAATACCAATTGTACTCAATTTACTATTCATTATACTCTGGTCTGTTTAAAAAGGTTAAAGCTTTTTCTAAATACATAATTTTTTTCAACTTAGTACAAGTAGAAAATTTTTCCTTTATTGTATTGTAGAATTTTTGAGATTGTATAAAAAAGTTTAAAGCATTATTATTATATTAATAAGCTATTCTATAATTTCATTTGACTATAGTTGAGTAGTCTTGGTGCTGATGGTATGAAATTTTTTAAAAGCAAGTAGATAAGTCTTCAGTTCGCTTTATTATATTTAATGAGCATATTTAAAAATTATTCACCATATAACTATCAGGCTATAGAAACGATTCTTGATTCACATAGATTTTCTTGCAAAAAAATTACTTAGTGCCTAAACCTATTAACATCTTTTTTTAATATTTTCCAGTACCTTGGAACTTATATACTTAAACAACAGTACTAAATTTGCAAAATCGGGGTTATTTTAAATAATTAAATCATTTGTCGAGGTATTTATCAAAATATTGTAATAATATTTATACTAGATCTTCTTATATCAAACTGCAAAACTATAAAAAGGTCATAACGTCTAGACACAAGAGTATTGTGGTAACAAAAGGTCATGTAGAAATTGTTTAATTTACTCATATCCCAGCAGAAGATTGATATATAGAAATATTGACCTTCTGTTTATACTTTTGGTCAAAATTAGATAATTGGCTATATTACTATAAAAGGAGTTACATATATATGAACTTTCACCAATTTATATCATATTTTTAGGGGTGGAAGGCGAGTCGGTAGGGCGTACGGCTACCAACCTGAAGATTGAGGTTCGATTCCCGCCCTTCGCACATCGATCGGGGTGCCAGCCGAAGGAAACTATTGGCGGTTAGTAGATATAATAACACGAAAACCTTATCCATGATGTAACCAGAAAAATCTGAGTCCCAATCCGGAGGTGAAAAAAACTTTCTACGACAGAGTTGACCCTGCTCAGTTTCATGTCGATACTTTCTTTCTCTATTTCGGTAATGTCCGTCCCCTGGTCAGCTTGCCTCGAATAAATAAAAAAATATATCATGTTTTTTAATTAGAAAGACCTTATAAAACTTCCTTTTTCAGCTACTTATCCCACCAATGACACATAAATGAGAACAGACTCAACAGTCACTAACTAAAACCTAAAGGTTATATTTTCTATGATTTCAAGACATCATGGCTTCTTTAATAGTGGCCTTGTAGGATGTTCTGTCATATCTCAAAATACACCGTTTCTTGCCACTAGTCACCTCTATCTGAGTGCTCTTAGCCTCTGTTAGGATAGACTCTACACTCTGGTCATGCAAGATCACAGAGTTCTTTATCAGAATTTTTGGATGTGAGCCAAGTCCCTGAAATGTTGATCAATACCTTAAAACCCCTCGCCCTATGGTAAACTTACTTTTGGGTTCAACCTCTTAACTGTTTTTTAATATAGCTATCTTTTTTTAAATTATTTTTTTGTGATGAGCATTAAAGATTTTGGTTATAATTTTACAATTGTTGTTGCAATAGGGAGATTTAAGTACATAAGATAGAGCACTCATTAAAGTTACTGCTGTATGCAATTAAATTACCTCATAGTATAAATTGTAATTGGGCAAATTATATATTTTTTATATTAATACCATCTTCAGCTTTACTGTAGTATTATTTAATACTTCCAGCTTTGCTAAAATCCACCATAAATATTAATATTTTAGTACTAACAGGAATAGTAGGATCTTAAGGGTTGATGCCTGGAGGCCTCAGTATCATGGTTTTGATCCCCTATTCCAGCATGCACCCTTCAGAGAAAAACTCCTTGGTATCTGGAACGTGCTCATTTCAAAAAGATTGCTCTGCGGCGTCTGAAACTTCTAACTTCATATCATTTTTAAACATAGACATGCTATCAGATGCGCCTAGCATGTGAAGTGCTCAAGATTAGTGTTCTTTAATAGATTTATTGAGTAAGGCTACCTCAAAATAAGCTAGAGATTATTTTTGGCAATTGATGGAGGTGGGGATGGCAGAATGAGCTAATAATTCCTAAGAAAAACTATCTTATGTAAAGGGGAATGGAACATAAGTAAAAGGCGTTTGGGTGATAATGGTAACTTTTATTTTAATCTGGATTACCATATATCTGATGGCTGATCAACAGATTTCAAAATATTGAAAGATGGGGTGGCGTGGTGGAGAGGTCTATGAGAAGATGTGTTAGGAGTTGATCTCATATGCTTGTATAACACCAATTCTCAACAATTCCTCCCACTTGATCAAACATAATAGATCAACTATTTGAATGAGAATGAAAAACAGGTTAGGGGGTATTAGGGGTCAATGCCTTGGTGCCCTGTTAAATTGTTTAAAATTTTGGCATGTACTCTGTAGAAGATATACCCCTTGAAAAAATCCTTCAGCTTATGTGCCCATTTTTGTTTTCTTTATAGAAACAAAAACCCTAATAAATTCCTTTTTATCTGTATCCTACAAAATCTTTTGTTATCTAAATTGAGCACCCTCTCCTTCATGCCAAAATGAGAAAAAGGTTTCAATTCTCTTGTTGCACTCCCTGCATTTCATATTCCAGGACTTAGCATTTTGTATTATTTAGTTTAGATCTAAATTTGTATTATTTGAAAATTTTTAAAATATCAATTTAGAACTCATGTTTTCTCCATTAATGCAGGAATACAAAATTGATGGCAGTGAGGGATGTCTCACATAATTTTTTTGAAACAGTGGACTTCACTAATGATTATTGAAATGAAACGTTATGTGAGAAGACAGAAGAATGGTAAGATGAGGTTCCAACTGGTTGGCCTGCATGATACTAAACTCTACAAGATGCTGACTAGGGTCCCATCAAAATGATTAACCGTGCCATTGATCTCAGAGTGATACAGCATTATCAGTACCCTCAAACCCCCATACTAATTAAGCTTTAAAATTACCTTAGATCTAAAGTTGGCACCATTGTCCATCAAGATGAGTTAAGGGTAACCATTCTTGTAGACAATATTCTCAGAGAAATATACTTCAATAAAGCCCCTAAGTCCATTATCTATTTTGCCTCCACCCAGTTTTGCAAAATGATTAATGGCCACCATGAATAATCAAACTGGTCACTGCTAATGGTCAACCTTATATGGTAATCAATATGGCGTGAAAGACAAAGTTGGAT
The DNA here is from genome assembly GCA_022478985.1 of Massospora cicadina. NCBI lineage: Eukaryota > Fungi > Entomophthoromycota > Entomophthoromycetes > Entomophthorales > Entomophthoraceae > Massospora > Massospora cicadina. The sequence continues at coordinate 144,781 of JAKSZP010015909.1, read as the reverse complement.
TTAACTAAATGGTACATTGTGTTTTTGAGGTATGAGTCTTCCACTTTAAACTCTTTAAAGCAACCAATGACACTGTGAACGTCAAAGTTCATCAATATCCAGTGGTACTATTGTTTCAACTATTTTTACATCTTCTTAGATTCATTATGCCTATAGCCGTGTAGACTAGGAATCAGGTAGTTTATTTTATAGGTCGCAGTATCAAGTATTTGTGGCCTTCTACTACCTTTAAGAGCTTCCCATCTTTGATAACTATATTTAATTAGTGATTGAGAACGCGGCGAACCTCTTCTAGCTCATTGTTATATTGTTAATTCAAAGTTTAATATATATACTATCTGCCATGTTGGCAGTTAGTTGTATAGTTGAAAGTTGGGTTTAGTCTGTAGGCGTTTCTGGTGTTTCATGTCAAGTCAAAGTTGAATTAAAAAACATTATCCTGAAATTCTATCGCCCAACGGGCATATAGACCTTCTGGCTTCCTGAAATTTTAAAATCATTTTAGTGAAGAGGATCATTCACCACTTTGAAGTACACCCTTTGGATGCAGACCCTGAACTGTTTTCATGCATAGATTACCACTAGACACTCTTTTTAGTTATGGTGTAGTTATTTTTGTGTATGTCTAGAGTTTGATTACAGTAGGTCATAGGGTGATCTACATCTTCATAATTAGGTTTTGATAACACGGTCTACAGAGGTTATAAACGCTTATACAGGGTCCTTCATGGGAACCGCATGTTTTGTATTGGGTAGTATGGCTGAGCAGTTGTCATCAGTGAGTGTGGGTTGGTCTTGATTTGTTCGTTAGAGTGGGAAGTTTAGATGCCACCATGTCATGGAACATGGAGCATCGTACGTTTGCTCTCTTTCATTAACTCATAAAGATGAGTCAGTAATACAGACACAACGTGACTTTTGCACCTATTTTAGTATCCAGTCCACTGAACTGTTCCAGACTGCAACATCATTTTGAGATGGTTCATAGACTTCACCACAACTGAATCCATAATGAAGAAAAAACCACCTGGCCCTGTCAACACAGCTCGTATGCCCAAACCATTGAGCTTGTTAGACGTCTTCAATTCAAAATCTTAAATGGTCAGTTCAAAACCGTGCTGTGAGTTTAAGGGTTAATGAGTTAATAGTGCGAAGGATTCTGCACACAGTTCTTTATTGTCATCCATACAAAATTCAAGTATGTCAGCAACTTAGTCTAAATAAAGAATAAATAGCGTCATGTCTTTTGTAAAACTACACTTGAAACCGTGGTCTTTAATAAAAACATAATTTTTTCTCACGAGTGATGAAGCCCAATTAAAATTAAATAGGTTTGTTAACAAACAAAATTGAGGATATTAGTGTAATGAAAATCCTCAGACATTAATTGAGTCCCATTCTAACAGCCAAAAGTAACAGTATGGTGTGTAGTTGGGGAGAGGGGCATTTATTGCTCATATTTTTTTGAGGAAAATAACATTACTGTGAATGTTAATTCAGAGCGCTACATTAAGATGCTCCAAACCTTCTTTCCAAGAGCTTTGAAGTCGCAGATGGGCAATGAGTATATTATGGTTTTAAAAGGATGATGACACTGCACACACAGCTCATAATTCAATGGCTGTTTTATAGGATCAGTTTTCAGACCTTTTTATCTCCAGATATGGCAAGCATTGCTAGCCACCTAGCTCCCTTGATATAAGCTTATGTGACTTCTTTTTGTGGGGATATCTCAAGCTTGAGTATATGTTAACAAGCCACGTTGCCTTGGAGATCTGAAGACGAAAATCTAGGAGGAAATCGTTCATATTCCACGTCAGATGTAAATTAATGCTACCTGGAGTTTTCAGGACTAGCTACAATCATGCATTAACATACATAGCCAACTTTTAGAGTGACGTGATCTTTAAAACATAAATGAACAATGAAATTCCCAAAATACACTATATATTGTCATAAGTAAAAATAACTTTTAATTTAAGCTGACTAAGTACATCATATGTAAAAACCATGCGGTTCCCATGATGGACCCTGTAAATAGATCATGAATATCTTGTTAACACATGATTACATTAGTACTGGCGTGAAGGCGAGATAAGTCTATAGGGTGTCAAAAGCTAGTTAGTAAATTATTCACTAAGACTGGGTCCTGTTCTAAGAATATGGAACAACAGTTCCAATTTGCTTAGTTTTCTCATTGAACTGCCAGTAGTAACAGACCATCCATAAAAAGACATAGACGTCCCACTTACTGGTCAAACTCTTCATCCTCTTAAATCTCTCTATCTTAGCCTTAAGGGAAAAATACCTGCTTGTTGATGATGAACCCATGGATTTGAGCTTCTCGCAGAGTATTTCCTCTTTGGTTTGATTTAAGATGATAGTGGCAAGCTGTCAAAAGACTTTTCCACTGATTGTAGGTTTTCTTTAAATGTTTCCAAAAAATTTACTATCTAGGTACACTAAGACACAGAGAATGTCTAATCACACAGTATGCTTTCCATATCACATTATAATTAATAAATGAGATACACAGCCTCTGAGTTTCTAAGTTTTCTGGTATAGACTCTGGGTCGTTATTATAAGTGCACTTCTCCTGTTCTTTTTTAGTAGCTTAATCTGCCAGTACCTGGAGAATAAGTTTAGAGCAGGGAAATATCTTTCTCTGCTCAACTCGTCTAGTGTTACATCAATTTGCATTAGATCTTAAAAATAATTTTGGTTATATTTTTAAGTTTTTTGATAGTCAATAAACACCTTATTTAATATGTCTTTCTTATTTAAAGTTAAAAAATGGGAGATGCAAAGGTCTCTTAGATGTTATTAGCATTTCACTTTGTACTAGCTGATTGACTTTGTTATTGCCAATTTTGTCCAAATCTTTGGACTGATGAATAAGGATGGAAATCGATTTGCAGCTGAATTTCTGGTCTCAAGTTCATTAAGCACATCCTGTGAAAACCCCAAAAATGTCCTCTGTATGGATTACCTTATATCTATCTTAAAAGCTATTGCTTGGTCCTTTTCTTCTTCTGTCACTGCAGATAGGCTCTCTCATAGTACTAAGGAATAAACGGTCTTGCAATTTCATCCTCTAGCCCAAAACCCTCAGAAGTTTAGAATTTGTGTTTGCTCTTTACTTTTTTGACCAGCAAGACATGGATGGAGGCGAAAATTTGGTGTTATTTCACACAATTGAGTAATGATACAGATTGGCCAACGGTACGTTGACTTCTACATGGTCTAAGAGGATGAACCTCAGTGCAGTGACAGCTCTTTGTGCAACTGACAGAATGGGGCAATAATTTGCCATATTACCCTTACAGAATTGACACTTTATTTAGTTTGTTTTTTATGTTTTGATGGCTAGGTGGTATAGTCATTTATTGGGTGGCCCTCAGCAAGTTGCTTCCATGTCAAAGATATGGTGTGCTTAATTTCAGATTTGACCGCGTTCCTTACATTATCTTATGGGTACTTTTTCATCTTTGAAAACTAAGTTGTCAGATAGCTTATATTGTGCGTGGCCTCTTGAACTTCCCATCTATATTACAGCAGAATGTATTGGCCAAAGATTTTTTAGGTGTTCTCAAAGTCGCTCATAAAATGTAAACTTTATGAAGGTAGTTCCAGTGAGATTATCATAGTGTTGATTGGGTAAGACAATGGCGGGCAAACATTATGTTATTATGCCAAATCTTAGTGGAAAAGCGTTATAAGCCCTTAAAGTAATTGAATAAAGCCTAGGTTCTTTATTCCTTGTGGCGTTCAAAAGCCTGGAATCACCAAAGTCCTTAATGAAATTTGGTCAAAAATATGTTTATTGGGGCTCCGCTGTCTACAATGGCCTTAACTCAGATCTAGCCTAAAATATGAACATCATAAATACGCACATCATAGTAATCGTCAGTAGAGTTTTTTTATGAACGTAGTTTTTCATCCTGACCCAAGGAAGTCTGGAGCACCTCACAGTGCTGGGAATAACACCTTCAAGTCTCCTATAGGTATAACGACTTTAACTCCTTCTGATTTTGGCATATCACAAGAGAAGATAGGTAATTTTATTGCTTCATCACTGGATGTTGTCATGTCTCATGACATGAGTACTGTTATTAAATGCAGTGATAAAAAGGGTTGTTAGCTGGGCAGGTAAAACTGCTTCCACCCTAGTGCAGGTTTTGAGTTTGAAACCTTTACTGGCTAGAAAAATTCTTAGTGTGGTATATTTGTCCCAAGGTCAACCCACCTCACATATTATTATAACTTCAGTAATAAAAATGAAGTTGCCAAGTCTGCGAGCATCAAGCTGGCTTTTCCTGACTTCATACATGCCTTTTATTAACGCTGGGTAAGGGCTAAACTTGCCAAGTTGGTATCAAGTGGTCACGTGATGAGTGTCCTAGTATTTTATCGACATTTTTAAATTTAACAAGTTATACTATTAGCAAATATGGTTCAATCAACTCAATCAAAACGGGACTTTGGATAGTATATGGGTATATTTAATAACAAATTGAGTTATATTTGACTCCAATCAAGACTTGAGGTTAAGCTTATTCAAGTTATATAGCTAACAATGATGGTAGTTTACTTCAGTGGGCAAAATGGGCTTATGCAACATACAAAAAGCCTTTTTATCATCCCCTATTCTTCCTTATAGTCATTTTTGCTAGATGAACTCTGCTGGACGTCTCCTCTATGTAATAAAATAATTAAAATTATCTGATGCTTTTCTGATTTGGAATAGTTATGGACCTCCTCAAGGAGGTATCCAAAAACTAGTGTTTTTAGACTCCCAAATAGGAATGCATATACAATTCTGCCGGTTCTGAAGTTTGGACCTGTTTAATTTTAGTACAGCAAGGCCTTTACCAAGACCATTAGTTTATCTTAAGCTCCTTCTTGTAGTTTAACAAGGTCTCCACGTTTTTGGTTTATTTGGAATTTTTTTCCAATTATAACTAAATATTACTTATGTCTTATAGTATTGCACCTTCCACAGTGTCTTGAGTATATTAATTTTAATACTAAGATCCCTGGGAAGCTGGGTTTATATTACCTATTACCTTCTCAAGAACAATATAGATACATACACTCTCCTTAAAAAAGAAAGGTCCTATACTGTGTCCATGGCTTTTCAGTTACTTACTTTTTTTCAGGTGGTAAATGCTAACATTGTTAGCAATTATGGACTGGAGTGTTGAAGGTGACATGGTGCAGCTCGCTCAGTATGGGTTGAGTGCAGCTAAAGGATAGATGGTGTATGCTTCAGTGGGGATAAGCTGGGTTTGGGTGAAGATAGAATATTCCCTTTCTACTCTGACCACCCTTTAAACTGATCATAGGTGCCCAAGGAGCATACATGGTACCCTTGGACTTGCTCCTCAGGCGTTGCATTGATGACGAAATATCTTTTAAAGGCTACATAATATGCACATATTATAAAGCATGTTGGGTTTCCATGTCTTCCGTTGTTTGTTTAGTTTGTTTTTTTTTCCACTCTCTGGAGAGGCTTGTTTTTAAGTCATGATTCTCACAATATCTATTGTTAGGCGCATTAAATGTTGCAGCTCGCAGCGGAGGTAATTCAACATTTGCAACACATTGTGGTTATCATTTAATAAAGTTAGAACTACTCAGTACAGCTCCTTATAGGGCGCCAGGCGTTGTGTAGGTCGATCTGTGCGTCAAAGTTAAAAAATTCTAAGATCTGCTAACCCATAGTAAAGATGTTAAAACAGGAAGTCTTTTTGGAGTTATTATTTTCACTCCTCCAAAATACTTTATTATGATATATTTCAAACTCTGGTAAATTAGGAAGGCCTTACATATTTAAGGCATAAACAGTTCTTTACTCTCTGGTCCAGCAAGTACATTAGTATTGCCAGTTTAAACTTCTCATTTCTAGGTCCATAGCATTATTATATATCGACAGGAAGGTACATATATTCTCCTTTTTTCTCAAAGTTTAGTATACTCGATTATGTTAATATGGTGATTGCTGGTATCTTTGTTTAATGTTTTCAGGTTTACAGCCCTGGCATAGGTCAATGATACTAATTCTAAGCCATAATTGACATGCGTTTAGACCACCGTACAGTGGGATGCGCTGTATGGGCTGGAAGGGTCTCTTTATTGATTGAAACTATCATGTGTTTTGTGGGTTGGAACGTCCAAAAAATTAGTTTGTGTCAAATTAGTAAGGAGTAGGTTGGGTAGGCAGAAAGGATGGCAACCACACATATTACTTCACCCAGTGCTTTATCATCTTTTGATGTAAATTCTGTCATAATAGATTTGTATGTATCAAAAATATAACCTTAAATCTCTTGGAGGAAGGACTCTTTCATCTCTTACAGAGATCTTCCTGAATTTTTAATACTCGTTCAATATATTGAACATGTAATAGTGCTCAGATACATGGTGTGCTTTAACTCTTATAACTTACGTTCATCTATATCAAACCTGACTTCAATTCAGCGCTCTTATAATTATGGTATGATTATTTCAGGCATTGGGATCTATAGGTCATTTAGCAACCAAATCATGGTAAAGTTTATTTGAGATTGCACTGCTTCATCTCTGTCTCTTTTAAAGGTGACAAGCCTATGCTAACCATTTCTCAAGTTCTTTCCAAGGTCCTGGATCTGATTGTGATGGTTGATTATGACTCCCAAAAGCCGCACAAGATGACAATGCATTTCTTTTCCTAGATTATTGATCATTAAACTGGTCTATTTATGGGCCTCCTGGTCTGCGCTTCTGTGATCATATGTTGCTCCTCCTCTGCTCTCAGAACTCTATAACCTGGGCACAATGGTGAATCATGTCAGCTACCCATTGCACTAAGGCTCAGTGATGGTCCATTACTTCCCAAAGATACGGACAATATTGCCATTCACTTGTTTGTTAAATATTCCATTTTTTGATTAACTCATTGATATGGCGCTGTTTGTGTAGTTCAACGGCATGAACCTCCCAAAAATCTATTCAGTCATTTCGCTAGTAATTGTTTGTTGCGCTGTTGCAATTCCATGTAACTCACCATATACTAATATCAATGTACTTTTGGGCTAGTATCCACATGGTCTATCAAAAGTATGTAAGTATGTACTGAAAGATTATTTTGATTATCTGTTCCAGAGTAGCAATCTTCCTAATCACGGCAGACATCAACATTTCTTAAAAAAGTGAAATTCCCATAAAGTTAATCTTGATTTATAGGACATATGAACTTTCTCAGATTAAAATATTGATGACATTGGCAAAGAGGCATTACCCTCGTATTAGCCACCCCATGACTTCAACATGCTCATAGGGTACATTGGACATCCAGCTCAGAAATTGAAAAAGCTAAGGGTCCCCATGAACAAGATTCAAGGTAGGAGCGTCGTTCTACTTAATGTCTGAACTGCTAAGATGTAAATAATCTTAACATGGCTCTTCCAGACCCATAGGTTAATGCATATACTTTCCACATAGTTGATGGCAAAGCGACTTAGTTTATAGGCTCATTTTTTGATAAATTGTACATAGTGCCATCAGAATTTCCTATGTAGTGAGCATTAGAATGTTGCAACTGGGGCTAGAACAGGGAATATAAGTAAGAGTAAGTAGATCACATGATAAGGTACTGCTGTATGATGACAGAATACATCAAAGTATAACTTGTAGATGGGAAACAATTTTTGATCTTTGTTGAAATTTTGTCTTTGGATCACTGTAGTATCAGATAGTATTTTTAGTCTTTCTGGAATTCGCCATATATAGTAAGAATCTAGTTCTAGAAGCAATTGTAAGACCTCAAGAGACTAGGTCTATGGCATTGATATTGTGATTTAATTCCCTATTATGACTTGCACCTTTTCAAATATACTCCTTGGTATCTAAAAGGTGGTTAGTTTGATGGTCTTCTCTACTTTAACAAAACCTTCTAGTATCAAAAAATGTTTTGATTTAATGACAGGCTCTCAGCCGCGCCTGGCAGGTTGTATGTGCTACAAATTAGGGTTCAACTATATAGAGTGTATGGCTTACTTAAGATAAAGGCAGAGATTTTTTAAGTAATTAGTAGAGTCAGTTATATTAGAATGAGATAAATAGTACTAAACAAATCTATCTTGGGTGAAAGTGGGAATGAAACAGAAGTCAAAGGCGTTAGGGTGACTGTGGGTGATTTTAATGTATATAAGTAAGCAAATTATCTGGTAGAAGATAATAGAGCTTGAATTACCAAAAGGCGGGGTGGCAAGGTGCCAAAGTCTATGGGAAAGTTTGTTAGGGTTGATCTCATTATTTTGGTCAAAGCAAATTCTCAACTAAAAGGCAAAGACAAACAAGAAATTATAGCCTTTATATTGTTAATTCACCGCAGTATCATATCCTTGAACACACTTCAAGTATGGTGCCAACTTATTTTTCTTTGCCAACTTTTAAATAAATGATGATAATTGGAGACCTGAATTAAAAATGTATAATATCCATGTCTTTTCTATGACTACCTCTACCTTATAAATAGTTTTACTAAATTAGCATGGAGGGACATAGATTATTTCAACTGGAAAGTATAAATTAGTTTTAAAATTATCTCAGTATACTATTTCATTTATCTCCCTTATGCTCTGCAGCTTTTTTATTAGCCACATTAAGCTTAAAGTTTATAACTTTTATCAATTAAGACACACAAGACCAAAGATATTTAGACTTTGACTGAGGTACATGTCCTTTGGAATATGTGTCTCATCAAAAATCTCAGAATTTAGATGATCTGAGATTCCGTTTCTGCTTGCTAACTAGAACATAATGTCTGGTATACTTTTTATCCCATTCAACTTTGTCATCAGAAGTATTATCCACGAATGCTAAGTGGACTATTGACGTAGCATCGAAGTCAGGTGCAGGAGATGTGTTAATCATGTGAGTATCTTTTACTGTGCTGACCTTTTCCCCTCAATACTTATATTTGGTGTTTTATCCTTAGGTTTCACACAAACCATCTTTGTCAATGTATTACCCTTCTTATGTTTAGATATTTTTTGGTTTAAATTTCTTTATACTAATGTTTGGATAATTAGTGATATTAGTATTAGAAATAACCTTAAAGAAGTTTGACATGTCTTAGATTGATCCTTAATTATAATCACAGTACCAAAGCTGTTTTTTATTAAGGTTAAATTCATTGAAAACTGTTAATCATGAATAAAAACCACAAAGCGGTATCTTCATCAATGTGAGCATCTTAAGTATTAACAAAAACCAGATCTTTAAGTTAAAGTCAATTTGCAAAAGCAATAACCTTTTACCAAGAGTATTATAGTTCACATGTGAGCATTTTTTATGCTTAGACTTGGTTTAAACCCAAACATCCCTAAAAAGCCTCTTAAAGTCAGTTTTAGCATAGCCATTATAGTGGAGCAGAAGAGTCTATTATTTGGTTCTCTGGAGAAGTCCTGTTTAAGATTTTTAGTTTCCTTTAGGATGTCTCTTAGCTATAGATCTCTATTATAAGGCGATGACAAATTACTTTTTATAATATAGGACCCATTTATTAGCAATTTTACTGGCTTACAACTGCTAACGTTATTATTAGATCTGCATAGGGATGAAAGATACAATAATTATAAATATATAAATGTATATGAAACTAAATTATATTAAGTTAAAATTCTCTAATATCTATAGGCTTATTAAGAGCCTTGTGGCAGCAAGAGCGTTTGGGTCCTCCTTGATCAGGATTTTCACTTTTTCCAGTATGAGAGCTGAGCAGAAATCAACTATCTATGCCAATTTCTGGATACTCATGGAGCCATAGTTCTAAAGTTTTCAGTATTACAGTCATGTAAATTCAGGATTCAGTCTCACCCAGGTTGTCAATCAGTGGCCCAGTTGTAATATGCCCAATTACAATTCCTGAACCTTTTATAATAGTTCTTTCCCATTAAAAAGCATTTATCTATAAAGTACAATTCAAGTCTTTAAGCTTAATTCACAGGAGGAAGTTTGATTCACTTATCATATTGATCCTTGTAGGTATTATTATATGACATTATGAACTTCAACAGTTAGTATAGATTAGTAGACCTGTAAAGTGAGGCCCCATTATCCTTGAGCCATAAGACTCAAACAAAAAGTTATGTTCTTTACTTTATGACATTCTGTAGCTCCTTCAATAGAAGCCTCATATACATATAAGAAAGACGCTATGATTATTTTTCCTGGAATGAACTTTTTCATAAAAGCAGCTCTAAACGTGCTAGGATTAAATTCAGTACATCATAAACATCAGGATTATTGTCCAATAGTTTTAAATTAGAATTCAATAGGCCTAGAAGGTTGTGCAACTTTCAAAGGAGAGTTGTTAATCTTTTGCCCATGTTACCCTACTTTATCTAAAGGGTAATATTATAAGGTAAAAACTATGTTCTTCCAGAAAGTTTTTGAGCTTCATTCAGTCAAAATCATGTTTTAAGTGCACTTGGGCTTAAGCAAATATTAGATTGCTAGATTTGCATTTTAAGATTTTTGGCCTCTACTTTTTTATACGTTTCATCAATTAATCCTTGATTATTTAATAAAGTCAAAGTCAGAACAAAAATTGCTGATAAATTCTTCCTTTTTCTGATCACAACTAGCCTTGACTTTTCCAATATATGGTAGACTTTTTTTTTAGTACTAGATGGTTCAATATATGGTAGACTTGAGGATAAAAAATCTTACCTTTGGTAAAAAAAATTATGAAAACTTTTGTTTGAGACCAATGACACAGTTACACGCATTATTCATACAGATGATCAAGATTTGATACAATTTCTGTTTGTCTTAGTTATTCTGCAGAGTGTCTGATGCACTAAGGTCTTCAGAAGAGGGTCTAGTTTTATAAAATTCAATTTAAGATAAAGCTTTACTTAGCTGAGCTATAAATCATCTTAATCGCTCTTCACCAACAATTCCCTTAATTGATGTTTGGATCTCCAGATTACTACAGTTTTGTTTTTACAATTCTGAAGTACATTAGAAAAGATCCATAATAGCTTATTTATTTTTTGTCTGATTTCCCTCTTCTTTTATTCCTCATAGATTCTTCTATGTTTTTATGACACCAGAATATATGGTCAAGACTTTATTTTGAGATTTTGGTAGTGTACTTTTTATTATTACCCTAACTATGGAATCCCTCATATGTCTAGATGTTTAAGAAATAAAACTGTTCATACCTTATTTTATAAATCTTTTGTATTATGCTGTAACGATTCTTTATGGTTTAATTCAAGTTCATCATATTGTACAACGTCATATGCAAAAACTGATGAAATATATAGTGATAATTGATTTGTACATACTCTCAGGAAAACTGCTAGTGTCTTAAAGCACACTAGAGATTTTTCATCATGGAATAACTTTTATGCCAAGCTCATTCTCCAGGATACAGTATTCAATGAACAAGGTTTTTATGACCTCTTTAGAAGTACAAATGAGCCTTTGTGATCAGGTGTCTCCATTGTATTTACTTGTGCTACTTAATATTATTTTTGGATGACCGTTGATGAGTATATATTATCTGCATTCAATATAAGAAAAGGTGAAGATTTTAGTAAAGATGATTATTATCTATTTTGCTATATACAATTCTACTATCAGATGGTACCAACCCAAGGGGGATTCATTTATGTTTTTTCAAATTAAGCCTGCAGGTCTTAAGAGCTAAGGCGAAGGAAGGGGTGGGAGGAGACAATGAGAAAGGGAAGGGCTTTAGTGCGCCAGAACCTTGCTGCAGTTGAGACTGAGCGGGGTAGGGTTAGCGACATAATTGAAATTTCAAGGCCATTTTGAAGTGCAACTGGAAGTAGGCTGTCATGTTCTGTAGGGTCCATACTTATGAGTAAAAAGCTTCTTAAAGGAAGATATTGTGGATTTTACATAATGCTTTTCATAAGCAAGGACTCAGAGTGTTCAGTGGCATCTAGGTATGGCCTTCTCAAAGAAAAGATCTTGAAAAGAGTTTCCAGCCACGGAAGGGCGTAGAGGATCACACAGACCTTGGACTATAACGCGGTGACACCTGGGCAGGTGAAAACAATGTGGAGAAGGGAGTCAACAGTCTACAAACACTGGGCAGCTGCAGTGTTAAAAATTAAAGCCAGTTCACACCCCTGTCCTGTAGTCACAATGGAGTACCCGCCAAAGGGTGTTAGACATCTTCACAGAAAGTATTGGATGGTACACATCCTGCCTGAGCCCCCAGAGGTTAAAGCTCACTGAGGGAGAGAGGAGTTCAAGAAGATGCGGGCGGATTGGAGGTCAATTCTAGGGTTGAGGCGAGATATTAATATCTTTTCATTGTGTACTATCACATGGGGACAAGGGCTGAGGCCTGGGCCTTCCCATCTTTATGTGAAGGCGTGGTACACCTGTACGCCCACTCATCTCAGGGCAAGAAAGCTATATTCCAATATTTGGAGGAGGAGGTTTTAAGTTAATGGTTTGAGTGGTTAATAAGCCACTACTTTAAAGATGTTAGAGATGCTATAAAAGAGCCAAGAGATGGTGACGCAGATTGGTAGAGGGCAAATGCCCACTGGGGCGTGGAGTCGCGTCCCAGTAGACAACTGGTTGAAGGGGCTTCAGGGATATTCTGGTCACATGAGAGTGGGCGTCCAGAAGATCTAGTCACCTCTATTGCAGAGTCAGTATAATGTTGATAATGCTGTAGGTGGATAGTTGGAGCCTCAGATCCTAAAAGTGGAGGAGAACGTTGAGTTGAGTATAGAATGTGTCTGAGAATTGGCAGACATTCGCTAAGAATCATAATTTAGAAATGACGAACACAAGCCATCAGGGCCTGACCTTGGGTAATTATATTACTTCTGTTCTATCTGGCAATTCTGAAATTCACTGCTTCCAGAATCAAATCCTCATTGGCTTTGATTGTGACTCCTTGTGAGTTAGTCATGACCCCCAAGTAATTAAAGGTGCCTCGCATAGGCTCCAGACCAAATGGTGGGGGAATGTGGGTGAGCCAACTTGTTTTATCGTTTTTTTGAGGGTGTTGACCAAGGCGTTGGACGCCTTGATGTACCTATCAAGGATCACAGAAGCAAAAATGGTGCCTCAGGGCATCAAAAGTGATGGCATTGTCATCTGAAAATGCCTTAGTGTGAGTAGGGGCCTTACCTGGTACTATGATCCTCACCAGCTTCTCCTGCAAGGGGGCCAATCGGGGATTGTGACTGGTATTGAAAAGGATTGGGCTCATAGGATTACCTTGGTGAAGACCCCTTTTTGCAGTAAATGCCATTTTAAATCCCGTTGGTGAAGGGACTCTAGTTTATATTTGGTCATAGAGTGCGGAGATCTAACGCTTGTAGAGGTAAGGTGGAAAATGCTAAGGAGACATCTATGTACTTCCCAAGCAACCCAACCAGCCTTCTTTATATCCAGAAGAGCAACAAAGCCATACGCCTTGAGTGAGTTAATAGTAAAAGTTGCGTGGAGGTTTTTATAGTTATCCCATAGCAACCTCTTCATGATAAAACCATGTTGGGGGTCATGAGGGGCGACACCCATGCTGTTGTGTGGTTGGCCAAAATTTTTTTAACAACTTGTGGCCGCGTAAAGCATGGTTATAGGGCGCCAGTTGGTAGGATATCGCGGTCTGATTTTTATAAAAAGAAAGGCCGTGATTGAGCCACCAGAATCAGAAAGCACCTTGCCTTGCGCCAAAAGTTAGGTAAAAAGGTCACTGAAGTTTTGGTATCACTGCGGGTTCAAGAAGGTATAGCTCAAAAGGTATGCCGTCAGGGCCAGGGGCTATAAGCTGCAAAGCTTTTTAGAGTGATCTTCATAGCCTCATGGCAGGTGATAATGTCAGAAGAGCTTCGTCTGCCAATGGGTCAGTGATAGGCACAGGAGCATGTCATAAGAAGTTTCAAAAATATGTCAGATTAGCCTAGCCAGCATTAAAAAGTTTATAGTAGAGGTGGGGCAGTTCCTGCGTGATTGTTTCTTTGTCAGACGTAGTGGTGGTGCCAATCTTCTGTGCCATGATATATTCCAATTTATTCTGTATTTCTGCTTCTTAAAGAAGAAGCTGGTAGGTCGTTCCCACTGGGCATAATCAGCGGGAAGATGTAAAGTTAGCTGCCCATCCTTACTGTAAGCAAATTCAAATTAAAGGGCTTTTTGAGAAGCTTCCCAGTCATCACCCAACTGTGAGATGGAGAAAATTTTCAGTTCCGTTTCAGGTGCCTAATTCTAGCCTCAACCTTTTTTACTTTGGCGCATATATAAGCAACCTGATTATTTACCAACTTGGTTGCTGCCCAAGCCGTAGTTTTATTGCTCAGGTGGAATGGTGGTGAGGAATGGTTGTCCTGTATGGTTGTAGACAACTTCTCCTTAGCAAAGGGGTTGTTTATAAGAGTCGTGGCAATCCTTGATCAAAACTGCGTTAGGTATGGGCAGGGTGGTAAGGACAACAGTAAGGGGCTTGTGATCACTAAGATGATTGTTGCGTGATATTGAGGATGAGACATGGGCAAGCAGAAGGGGTTTGTTGAAGTTTTTACTACTTCAGGTCGGTTCTTCTTCTAGGGATAAAGATGGAGTTATAAATATCTATTTCATGAGGACAATAGACCAGATGGTGGTATTTCTTAAAATATAAACTCCATAAATTTAAGACTTGAGGCTGTATTCTCCTGTCGATTACTTGACTGTGGCACCTGCCTCTGACCTTACTGATCACAAAAAACCTTGACTTAATAAAAGAAAAAAGTGTTAGATGTAAAAAATTTGCATTTTTAACTACCAAATTATATTATTTTTATTGCATTAAATTTGGGGATTTGTTTAGGGTTACTTCTGATACTAACTGCATCCTTGCCCATGTCTCCTATTCTAGAGCTACCGCTTAACCAGCGGCTCATGGCCAAGGTTGATGAGGGTCTACTCCACATATGAGGCTTCCTGCTGTAACCAAGCTCAGCCTCGTGGTAGATGCCTTTCAGCATAAGATTTCAAGATAGCATCTCCTCTTATGCTTTTCAAAAAGCTAATCCATCGCTCCTCTGAGAAACGGTAGCACATACCAGACTTATCATATCACAATTAGAAATTAATTTGATCATATTCAAATGACATGAAAAACTAATTTTGCCTTAACCAAAAAAAGCTCCCTTTACTAGGTCATTAAGTCGAATATAGTAAAGTGGAATTCTTAGGCTGCAAAATCTATGTATCACTTACACTTAGTATTTTTGATATCAATTACAAATATTTAACAACAGATAAGTTTTGAGAATTAAGCCAATATGATTATCTCTAATATCTTTATATCCAACAATTCATGTCCATCAATCGTTTAACAAAGCCTATCACTGCCAAGTCAATGTGTGATGCTGACTGAAAATTCCATTCATTGTACTGGATCCTGGTCATACAACCTTTACCAACGCAGAGGGTGGCAGCAAATCTGTGAAGCCACTAGTACAAGTGAAGTACTGGAGTCTACTGGATACATGGCGACCATTCATTGCAGTAGTAAGAGTCATGAACGCGGTTTATGATAGTTTTATATTCTATCATCAGATTTTATTTCGCGGTAGATTCAGGTGGACTGACTCCTCTAGAATTCATTTATGGTCAGCCCTAATAATGGCAAGTATATATTTGCAACGAAGAAGGAGAAGTCAGGCAATATGTGCGGACAGTGTAAGATGGCCACCTAGGTGTTGCAAGAAGGTACGGGTTTTGACTTGAGGATCAGATTATAAGGACGGTATGTTTTGTCCAGAAGGAGCTGCCCCCAAACTGATTAACTCATGCCTTGTGTTCATTGGATGAAGGCGGGGCTCCTGGAAAAAAGCAATGTTAATCTGCACTGACCTGAAATTGTATAGGAAACGTGCTCTCTGCTTAAAATCCCAAAAACCATTTGAGTTTACTATTTCAGGTTCAGGGTACTTCCGTGGGGCTCATAGATGCTCACCTCCTCATCTTGGGGGTTGACAGCACTTAAACCTGCGTTTGGAAGGCAGCGTTTTATGAGTTTATTAGCTTGATTATTCTTTTAAGTGATCCAAGTAGAGTGACGTGGTAGTTGGGGGTAGCTGAGGGAGTGTTGGCGGAAAAACTGAGAACATTTAAGGGTGCTTCCCCAGCTACGCTTCTGGTGAAGTTCCTGAGGTTGCTTTTTATTAACTTCAGAGTATCCCCATTGGACGCGTCTGAGTCCAAAATCTAATTCTCTGACACTTTAAAGGAACTTCACGAGATGTGGGTTATAGGGAGTAGTGCTTTTTGAGTTGTTGCATTTACCACAGGTTTTATATTGCCAGTCATCGTTGGTGTGCTAAGCTTCATTATGAGCTCCTGTTTGATGCGGGAGAGTTCAGGGGATACTGGTGGGGGTGCGTTGGAGTGCTGGGTGTGGGTGGCTGATGATGGCCGCTTTGTAGTGGATGCCTTATGCCTGGCATGAGCGGAGTTGAATCTGAAAAAAAGAGGTTTGCCAGATGGTAGGAGAACTTGAGTGCAAAGGATGCCCAATCTAACGGTAGAGTGAGCAGTCTAAACTTCTTACAACAATGCCTCAAGTACAGATATTTAACAGGAACCCACTGTGTGTGTTTAAAAACGCTGCTGCTTCAACATGTGAGCTTTTCTTGCTTTGCTTTGGCCTCTGGTCCATTGCTGAAAGTAGCTGTTTAAGAGCTGTGCATCCACTATAAAGGTGGAAAAGGGCATTGTATCTGGAGTAGCTGGGGGCGCCTGATAAAGGTCAAAAAAGATGATTTAAGGACATGCTCTAACACATCGATGAACCCCCTTCTCAGGTTGGGACCATCTAGTACTAAAAAAAAGGACATGCTCTAACCACTGCCACGCGAGGTATGACCTCAATATTGCGGGACACAGAGGGTGTTGGACAATTAAAAGTCAGATATTGTAATAAGAGTTTATTAATTTAAATGTTAATGAAAATAAGGACGAAATCGGCCAAAAGACCCTGACCAATTCTTGGTGGAACCCTTTGAAATGGGGCAATAATTTATTAATAATACTCAGCCAAATAGCACGAGTTTAGGTAGTTGAATTGCACTGACTCAGCGGCGGAATCTGGGGATCCCTCAGAGGTTCCTCCTCATCCCATTAACCATTTAAGAAAACCACCTACGCGGGGACTGGCCCTTTTTATAGGCCTGGAGGGGGTCTTACCAAGCAAAAATATTTTCTATCCCATTGATTAGATCAAATACATAAAACCATTACCTAATGGACTAATTCTTCCTGCTCCCACCATCCATCAGCCGTTCTGTCCAAATGAGGCGAGTTTCAAGAGATCTGATAGGTTGACAGCTCATATTACCTAATTCAGACTTTACTAAGCAATCTGAACTTGGAGCCTTGACATATTAAATACTTTTATCATCTTATTAAGAGGGTTTTCTTTTCACCCTATCGCCACTTCTAATAAAATATATTAAAAAACCAACCTTTTAGTCTTTATTAGTGTTTTTTTATTATAAGTGGTGCAGAAATCATCTAAAATAAATTGTTGCAAATTAGGTAATACAGCCACCAGCGGCTTCTTTCCCACAAAAAAACCAACAAGTGGTTCTCACTACACGGGCACCTGCACACCATAAAAAACGTTTAGAAGAAATAGAGTCTGGTAGGGCATTTAACCCTCACAACTTCCCCGCTGAAAGTAACCCTAGGCTAGCCACTTTGGAACACCAGCTAGCCAGTGCGTTGTCTCGCCTCAAAAGGCTTGAACAGCACTCTATTCTTTTTAGTACTAGATGGTCCCAGCAGCACTCTATTCTAAAACCCCCTTTCAGAGATAAGTTCACTCTGGGGAAGGCAGTATTGCCTCCTTCCTCTTCGTTAAATGAATCTGTTATAGAAGGAGAAACTACTAACAAAAACCCCAGGTACATCCCTCCTTGCTTGAGTCGCCTAGATCAAGAAATAATGGTTCCCACCATGATCAACTTCAGCATCTGGTTGGAGGTTAAACAAGCGCTTATTGATGAATTTGGCTCCCAGAAGAGTTTACAACAACAAAAACAGGCCTTTATGTGCCTTAGCCTGCAAGAGGGAGAATTGATCACCTCTTTTTTGGAGAGGTTCTATAGGGAAGCTCAACCTCTGCTGATTGCCAAGATGTTGCCTCTTTACGACGCCATTGCTGCCATTCTGAGCGGGTTGACGTCCCCCCTTCTATAGCATGGCATTTTATCTCTGTAAAGCGCCACCTCCAGACTATCCGAGATATCAAGGAGGCTCTTCTGGAGGTTGCAGATATGTATAACGCTGAAGCTACTTCTGGTGTTGAGTCATCTCCCAAGGTGTTGACCATTGAGAATTATTCAACTGTAGCTCCGCCAAAGGAGGCTATGATGATCCCTATGGGCCCCCTGCGCTGGTTACTACTCTGAGCCCAGCACATGCAGTGCAGCTCAAACCTGATCTTCCTCCACCCAGAAAAATTGAGGTTCACAAGCCATTAAGTCATAGTACATCCGCATAAATGGGGCCGCGCTTCCTGCCCCCATCTTGTTACCAAGATCATTTATTATCAGACAATGAGCCTTTACAAGTGGCCTCAACGCCTGCTACTAAGCGTAAGCCCTCTCTCAAGTGACGGTCGCCTCCCCCAATAATTGGTTAGATGACCAGGTCACAATAGCTAAACTGTCTGTTTCCCCAAAAGCCTACAGCTTCTGATTGACATAAAGTTGGTGTAGTTTGAGCATCCACTTCTACAACCCTATCTCCTCCAGAAAACTCTAATCCAAAACCTGTAGCCTTGGGGCAGTCAAAACCCACTACTTTAGAAGTCAAAAATAGCACTGTGACAAATGCAGCGCCTCCTACAAAAATGATTAGGGTTGAGGAGCAGACTCAGGGCCTCTCTTGCAACGAGGTTTACCCTGAACCTACCCCGCGTCCTAGGGACCCTCTGAAGTGCATTGAAAACCCTCCAGTGATGAATCTGAAGGGGGTGGTGAAGATGTGGGCCATTTATTTTTAGGAGCCTCAGGTAAAGTGGAGGCACCCAACAGGTTGAACCCAGAAAGAGTGGATATGGCTAGGTTACCCCGCAGAACATATCTTTATCAGGTGCTGGATGGCCTGGAGGTTATTGATACCACCAGTGATGCTGACATGCTCATTTCTTGATGATCCGATCCACTTTAGTGTGTATACTCTGCAGTCTATCTGAGATAATTCCCTGAAACTGCCAAACGCCTTGCTTCTGCTCTCCAGCTGAGGAGGTCTTCGCTCTTCCCCCCAACTTTGGTAGAACCTTAACAAAAGTGGAGGTTGTTGTCAACAGAGTACAAGTTGTTGCTATCCTTGACACTGCATCCCCCGTGAACGTTGTATCATCTAAGCTTATGAAAAATTATGCTGGCCCCTGACCTTGACTATACTCAGGAGTTTGGCACTGCTGGTCCGGCCAACACTTGTGCTATTGGGCTTACTCATCTTTACCCATCCAATTTGGGAAACTCCTCCTCTCAGCCCCTGCGGTGGCCTTAGCCAACAACACCTATGATATGCTCATTTGTACCCAGTTTATACTTGAGTATGATAGGATTATCAATATGAAGCAGTGCTATCTCTCACTGCTTAACTTTGAGGTTCCCCTGATATGGACCACAATAAGATTAATAAAAAGGAATACGCTTGCGCTGTTGAGTATCCTTTCTCTGCCTTATCCTTACGCTACACAAAGGTGGGGTGATATACCAAGATGCTGTCTGAATCAGTGGACGCTCCTGAGAGAACACCATTCTATGTAGCTGAAGAGGTGTTTATTAAAGCGTGTAGACAAAGGGTGATTGACACCAAGATTACCATGTAAAGCCCCCACAACTGCCTGCTGCACATAACTAGCATTGATGGAATCAGTCCCTTAGAACCTTGAGTATTACCGGGCATCCTAGACCCAGCCTACCAACGTCCTATCAATATTCTACTGGTGAATCTTGCCAATGAGGACATGGTCATAAAGAAACACTAGGATATTGGGAAAGGTCTGCTGATCCCAGTTAAAGAGAATAACCAGATCCATTGCATTAAGTATATGTAAGACATGAGCCTTCCTGCTGACAAATCATTATGTACATTGCCTAAAGTTCATATCTCCGAGGAGCTAACCCCAGCAGAGCTTAATAAAGTTAATAGTTATTGGATTCCTACAGCTACATATTCTCTAAAACTGAGACTGTATATGGTCATGTGAAGGGTTGAAGTCATCAATGTTGGGGATGCTAGTCCCTGTTAGAAATTTAACCAAGTGATATTACTCACATATTAACAAAATTAGTATAATAATTAATTGAGGATGATTGCTGATTAGTTTGCTAATTTCAATTAATTATTTTATGATAATACCCCAATTTGTGCTCCCCATTTGGTTGGGTTGAGATGTCTTGATCTGCAGGATTAAGAAAGTATCGGGCATTATGCCCAATAGAAATTTGGTGGGTCTCAACACCAGTGACTGAAGCTGAGGATGTTGAGATAATTAATAATATCAATTAAGATGACAAATTGCTTAAATTCTATGTCAAAAAATATGGGGAAATGATCTCAATAGTTTTCAGTCAATTTTGACACTGGTGACTTATTTTGAGGATGTCAAATTAATATTATTTGTTTAAGTTCAGCAAGCTTTTATCTCGGTGCCAACTCCATGTGAAAAAGAAAGTGGGATTTCTGGAAGAAAGACAAATATCAGAGTATCATTGACTTATGCCAAGGATGCCAAACCAATTAATTAATAAAATAAAGTCAAATTGCATTTTGACTTTGTGAGAGTATTGAGTGGAATTCCCAACAGTATTTTTGTTTAATTTGACACTGGAAACTTATGATGAAGATGTCAATATATTTAATTAATTTAATTATGACAAATAAGGAGAAAATCTCCAGTGAGAATGCTGACAAATGCTAAGAGATAATCGCCTGTGAGAGTGCTGATGGATGCTAATCAGGGAGAATCATCAGTGAGAGTGCTGATGAATGCTAATCAGGGAAAATTCGCTAGTAAGAGTGCTGACGATGCTGGAAATGAATGTTAATGATGTGGATAGGCAATAAATGCCTATAGTTATCTTTATCTCTCTCTTAATAAAAACATCTTCCAATCTTCATTTTATTTAATTAATTGTGGATTCCTTTCTTTACCTACTTTATCTGTGTTTTAAGTGTTGTAGTGACATAAGACATTAAAAGTTGGCTGGTTGAGGAGGAATGGAAGATACCCAGAGAGTTTAGGTGCTGGGTGAACACACCTGGAGTGGTCGGTGCAACCAACTCCCAACCTGGAATTATAGATCAACTGTGGGAACTAGCTCAATCAGTGGAGCCAGCGATGGACAAGTTGGGATTAGCCATGAGGTGGAGGAGCAAGGGTTCAGACTGTCCAGGATGGGGGTGAACCACTGGTGCCCACCAAGAGGGCTAATCTGCTAAGGTGAAGTTGGTGTCCAGCTGGATTGGGGAGTTGCCAAAAGCCCTGTAAGGAAAGGTCACCAATGATGGTGAAAAAGCAAGGGCCAGCAGTCTTCATACTGTTTGGCCTGGCACACTAATGGAGTCACCTAGCATTGTAATTTAAAATTCTCAACAGTCCCATCTGATCCAAACCTTATTGTAAATAAAAAGTTGAGGAGCATCAGATGAGGACAACGATCAAATAGCTATTGGACGCTGTCCTACTTGTACCTTTGCAAAGCCCCTGGTCGTCCCCTCTCTTCCTTATATAAAAGAAAATGGCAGTCATTGGATTGTATGGACTACCACCGGCTAAAAACCTCATAATGAATGATAGCTATCCCATCTCTCACATTGACAATTCTCTAGCACAGCTCTCTAAATCTAAGTTCTTCTCAACCATGGACTTAGCTTTCAGCTATTGGCAGATGGACCTTTCTCCCAAAGATCAGGAGAAATGCGCTCTGATTTGCAGCGAGGATCTATTCCAACTCTCCTTTTTTACCTCAGGGGTTGTGCAACGCTCCTGCAACTTTCCAGCGAGCCATGGATCACATCTTACAGGAACTCAAGTTAAGTTTTTCATTGTCTATCTTGATGACATTACGATGTTTTTTAAGACTTTTAATGAATATCTTGCCCACCTGAAAGAAATTTTTCAACGCTTACGTCAGTCCAACCCTAGATTAAAACCCTCTAAGTGCACTTTTTTTCTAAAAAAGTTCGATTTCCTTGGACACGCCATCTCACAAGATGGGATTCAATCCCTCTAAGACAAGGTTGAGGCTAGATCCAAAATGCCTGTTCTGAAAACCCAGCGCGATATCCAGGTATTCTTGGGTATGATGGGGTATTACCACCAATTCTTCTCCAAATTTGCCCAGATGAGTGAGCCTCTTTTACGGCTATTGGCGAAGAACATCCCTTTTCATTGGTGAGATGAATAAAAGGTCACTTTTGAGACACTAAAGCAGTTTTTACAAAGGCGCCCTATCTTGTACCACCCTGATTACAATAAATCTTTTCCTTTGTTTACTAATGCCTCTGACTATGCTGTTGGGGCCATTTCTGGCGCAGTTGGATGATAATGGCTTAGATAAAACTGTCTCCTTTTCACCAAAACGTTATCTAAGGCTGTACACAATTACAGTGTCACCAAAAAAAGAGTGCCTTGTGGTCCTGATGGCTGTAAAATACTACAGCCCTTTTTCTATATGGAACTTCCTTCACTGTGGTCACTGACCACCCCTCCCAGAAGTGGTTACAAAATATGAAGGCTACCACTGGGCGGTTGGCTCAAAGGTCCTTAAAGCTCCAAAACTATGATATGAAGACTGAGGACTGAACTGGAACCCATCATATTAACGTCAATGGCTTAACTTTACTGCCTATCCTTCACTTGGATAATAGTGAAGCAGAGAGGCTGCATGATCTCCTTATGACCCCTGATGCCTGGGAAGATGAGTTTGAACCCGTTCAGAAATTGTTAGCCTGAACCTCCCGCAACGCTAAGATGGAAAGTAGGAAGTTAATAAGAAAATAGGGGTGAATTAATTCACATATCTCCGACCTTCTGAGCGAGTTCCCGTGATTATGGAGGCTTATTCTATGGTAGGGCCAGTGGAGTGCGTGAATCTTATGAGTGGGTGAAGGATCAATACTACTGGGAGGGAATCTTGGAGTTTATTATCAAATTGCTGGATACCTACCTAAACTGTAAGAAGCAATCCAGTTACAAACTCCAAGTATCAATACTAACCCACCACCCCTCAACAACCATTTCATACAATAATCTTGGAAGTGGTTGGTCCACTACCTCAGAATACCAGCAGGAATCGCTATATCATGATAGGCATTTATCATTTCATTAAATGGGTTGAATCGGTTGCTCTTCCTGCTCAGACCGCAAAAGCTACTGCCACCTTCCTCCATCAACATATTTTCACCTGGAATGGTTGTCCCCAGGACTTACTATGTGACAATGGGAAGAATTTCACCTTGCAGGTTGTAAAGCTTTTGGCTACTTTCATGGGGATGCAGCAACTTTTCTCAGCCCCCTACAACCCTTTCACAAATGGTACTGTGAAAAGAGAAAAGAATCCTGGTTTCCATATTACAAAAGATGGCCAGCTCAGATCCCCTACACTGGAATCAATTCCTACCTAGTGCCCTCATGGTCTACCATATCAGCTACCATCAAATCCTAAAATGTCTTATTTACACGTACTATATTGTCAGGAACCAAGAGTACCAGACCTGCTAGCAAAGGACGTCTTCTCTGGTAGGACAGATGATCCTGATATAGCCCTGAAAAGATTGTTACAACGCATCATCTAGCTGCAGTCTGATGCCATGACTAACCTAGCTAAAACGGTAACCAAAGAAGAGGTAGCAGAAAGTGAGCATAGGGACCCCCTCCCTTCCTTTCAAGTTTCAGATTTAGTGTTGTATTACCACAATGGTATCACTCCCAGGAGTGAGAAGCTTGGGTCTATTTGGTAAGGCCATTTATAAGTCACTTATAAGCGAGAGGAGTACTCCATTAAGTCCCTTGCTACTGGAGTTACTGCCAGCCAAGTCCATGGCCAGTTCCTGCGCCCTTATTCTCCCCCTAATACTCTTGAAGGGGTCAATGTTAAACAATTACAATTCTGATATTGTAATAAGAGTTTATCAGTTCAAAAATATGTACAAAAATAAGGACGAAATTGGCCAAAAGACCCTAACTGATTCTTAGTGGAACCCTTTGAATCAGGGCTCTAAATGTTTTAATAATACTCGGCCAAACAACACAAGTTTAGGTAGTTGGATTGCACCAAATCAGCGGCGGAATCTGGGGAGTCCCTCCAGGGAAACTCATTGTCCCATTAACCATTTAAGCAAAATACCTACGTGGGGATCAGCACCTTTTATAAGCCTGGAGGGGGTCCTACCAAGAGAAAATACTTTCCAGCCCATTGATTGGGTCAAAAATACAAAATCATTACCTAATGGATCAGCCCTTCCTGCTCCTGACCCTCCATCAGCCGTTCTGTCCAAACGAGGCGAGCTTTGAGAGATCTAATAGGTCAAAAGCTCATATTACCTAACTCAGACTTTACTAAGCAATCTAAACTTTGAGCCTCAATATATTAAATACTACTATTGAGTTATTAAGAGGGTTCTCTTTTCAACCTATCGCCGCTTCAGATAAAATATATAAAAAACCAGCCTTTTAGTTTTTATTAGTGTTTTGTTTTTATTATAACTTGTGCAGGAATCCTAAAAAATTGTTGGAAATAGGTAATATAGGCACCAGCGAGATTTTTCCCGCCTGAAATTCAATAGAGGGGAGGGATTATTAATGCCTTGCAATGCGCGCCCTCTGTTTGGGCATAATGGGATAGGACACTGATGTCCACTGAAATACACTGAGACCACTTATCCAAAATTAGTAAACTGCTATGTAGCGCCTATCTAAGTGACTCAGAATCCTGCCGTTGTTGGCAGATTAGAATGTGATATCCATGGGATTTCTCCAGGTGTAGGCATGTACAGAATACAAAAAGGGTTCCATGTGAGATTACAACCTGGAGGGTGGCACCGTGACATGCTAGTGCCACTCAGTATAGCGCACATTAATATTAGTAAGAAATAATGCATGGATAGTGATATTGACAAGGTGAAGGTACCTGCGATTGCCACAAAATAAAGAGTATTAATTCTCTGTATAAAATTCTAATGGGGTGTGCCCATATAAGAGGCGGCACATGGGTTAATGGTGAGCGGCGAAGAGCTTTTGAGCTCTAGTTTCTGCCTTTCTATTTTAACGCTAGAGATAAACACTACTTAATGTGGGTCTACTTTTTGCTGATTGGGCGCTAAAGGTAACTGCCATTCGCTATTAGCTCCTAAAGCTTGCTTATTCTTTCATCAAACAGCAACTGCAGGTGTTAACATTGTCTGGTATCTTGGGTGAGATCATGGGGTACACCTCTGCTGGCTCATTTCCAGCTATTACTGGTTCTAACTGGCGTTGGGCCAACTTTTGGGGAATGGAGGAATGGGAAGGTTCATTAATAACGTTGTTAGGTCGAACTAATTGGTGAAGAGAGGATGAATTCATTATTAGCCCAATCTATAGGTGCAAACTTTGATTGAATATTGCTTAAGATCCCATAGGCGAAATTCGTGGATGATTGGTTAATTGATTAATTACATCGCTTTATGTAAAAGCGCTTGCTTGGAAAAGTTCTGTTTTCACCGTTATAAAATGAATGGGACGGATTTTTATTTGGTTTAAAGCACCAGAATTAGAATCAAGAACCTTATTAGGAGGGAATACTTTATCATGTCGTGCTGAGTAAATGAAATTGAATGGTTTATTGAACATTGTGACCGATGGTTTGAAGCCTGGTAGCTGGGCGTCGCCCCTCATTAAGGGAGCTGGAAGCTGCAAATCTGCGATAGTAGGGGGGCAGAAAAAGTTGACCATATATATATGAATGCCTGGAAATGCTAGGCTGCCCATATGGGCCTTGGAGGTCAAAACAGTTTTAAAAATCATCTCCTTTGTAGGAGGGTGGCCTAGGGGTTGGTGGGCTGCAGTGCATTCTAAACTGGAGGGCTTACAGGACGTAGAACAGAGATTTGGTGAGCTAATGGTTGTTACAAAGTGTGTGGTTAGAGTGATGCTTGTTTCTCAGATGCCATCTGAGAGCGGGTCACCCTAGTTGACACAGACGTGGGATCTCTTGGGTTAGGTTTTTGGGGTCTGCTGGATTGCATGAGCGAATCAGCGTGTTTCTTTTCAGAATTTCCCGCCATTTTTGCTATAACTTTATGAGTCTTTCAAAAAGAGCTAGGTGTTTTATTTGATTTGATGTTAGAAAACTGATGCTAAGAAAATTCAAAGATACTTTTATCTTGTTTTATAGATTCAGATGCTGCTATATTGAACATTTACTATCATCATCTATATTTTTGGTATGCTTTCAGGTTCGTATACTTAGAAAGCATAACAATTTGGTAGATTAGTCATTGCAACTTACAACTATCAAATTAAGGATATAAAAAAACAATAATGGTATGGTCATTTTTAATTATTAACGAAACTTGGAGTAAAACCATTGAGTAAGTCATCTGGATTGCAGTAGATACTATAGCCTAGTCTTAGCTAATAGAACTATTTATGGAGCAAAAAAGTTATCAAAGTACTAGAGTATACCATGGGAAATTATGATATGAAAAGTTCCATTAATGCTAATATAAACACTTTATTTATACAGAAATGGTCTATATTCAATACAGAGAAATAAAAATTATTTATAGCATTTATTTATGAGCTATTATCCTAATTGATAAATTATTAGAGATTTAGTTGATACCAATGTTATGGGAAAGGCATCCTATAACTTATACCATATGATGGACTGTGCTCAACCACACGTCAGACATAAATGATGTAAGTAGTCCATGAGTGTCATTAGTATTGTCACATGTACATATTAGAAAAATTTCATCTCGGATGCCATTTTAGACTATAAGGATAAATTGGTTCCTCCATAAGATCTTAAAAGTGGGTAGCTTCTAATATAGATGTATAAAGATTAATTTCTATGAAATAAGTCAGTTAAAGATCTCATTATAATCTTCTCTTTTTCTTATGATAGTTATATATAATAAATAGATATGTTCAATAATCTATCTGAAATATATATATATTCAAAACTAACAAGCATTGTTGTCAACTGTTACCATTGAAGACCTTTTATAAGATAAATGCCCCTTTTACAAGATCTTAAAGTAAATTTTGCTGAGAATTTGATAATCAGTTCATTTTATATATGAGTCAACTTACAAAAAGAGCTAATCCTTTAATGGAAATTTTCACCTGATGAATATTTTTTCATCAAATACAGTTAATAAATTTACAATGAATTATTTAACTCAATAAGTTCACTATCTAATACAAATTATATGGCAACATCCCAAACTGTGAATAAAACTCACCATTAATTGGGATCACTTTTCTTGCAACGTAGCTTTTTTGGAATGGAAAGTGTTAAGGCATGACCTAAATATATCTAATTTTAAGTTAAAATGAAGTTTAGTTTTTGATAGATTTCTACCCACTTACTATTTTTGATAAGCAATATCATAACTTAGTAAACAGTTTTACACTAATAGTATTCTTAGCGGTACAAATCAATAAACTGTATATTGAAATTAGATATTAGATCAAAATCCATCAGATCTAGAAATTCTTACAAATAGATAATTAAGTTAAAGACAGCTTTTTTAAGTTAACGAGTAATCTGTTACTCTAAGAGTAGTGGATGTTTATTTGAGGACTGCCATGCTGGTAAAAATTAAAAATTCTACAAATGACCTGAAGGCACTATCCATTTTTAGTAGGGAGAAAAGAGATGCATACTATGAAAGCTTCTTAGGCATTTGGGCACTTACAACTTATCTAGAAACCATTCAAGTCCCTCTTTTAAATAAAGGGTTAATTGTAGAGAATATCCTCACTAGGTCTAAGGTTACTTGTAATAAAAGAAAAGTTTTGTATGAGAAGGGAGTCTCATGCCTTTGAGGCATTTAAAACCCCAGCATAAGTCTTTATGCAGTCTGAAAACTATAATAATATATGAGTGTCAGCTTTCAATGGAGCGAGAAGTGTGCAGGAAGCCGTCCACCATTTTAAGTAGTATTTTCAGGGTAGTCTTCCAATATAGGAACTTTGATAGTGATGTGATAGAATAATCAGTTCGGAGCAACTTTCTCTCCTAGCTTAGTCTTCAGGTTAATATCTCCCACCACTCA
The DNA here is from genome assembly GCA_022478985.1 of Massospora cicadina. Taxonomy (NCBI): domain Eukaryota; kingdom Fungi; phylum Entomophthoromycota; class Entomophthoromycetes; order Entomophthorales; family Entomophthoraceae; genus Massospora; species Massospora cicadina. The sequence goes on along the minus strand of JAKSZP010015909.1, from coordinate 116,464 downwards.
GTTCAAAAGTTTGAATTTTATAAAATATGTGGTTACCCTCTAAGAGAATTTTGGTAAACATGCCTCTGCCCATATAAAAGGATATATGTTTGTTAATTTCATATGAGGATATGTTGGTGAGGCAACGTCTCTTAACAGAGCGGCCTGGTGCCATAATAGCTCCAAGGCCTCAGCGAGACTCTGGGTTATGTAGTTTTAAGATGCGCCTGTGCCTATCAGAAATACGACTTTTTAGTTATTAAATTCTAAAGTAAGCGTATCTTTGTATAATAGGATACAGATAAAGGTTTTATAGTCTCAGAAGGAGCTTAGGAGGGTAGCTAAGAGGGAAATATTGCTTCACCAGAGGTTCAGTTGGAGCTGGAAACCCATCAAGTGTATGTACATGCATAAAATGGCTTTTCTGGTGGTCGCACTTTTTAGAGAACAGGTAGCTAGTAGCGCGCATAGAAGCAAGAGATAGTGGTGCATCACTATTGATATATGCATGAGAATGGCTAAGCTCCTCATTGGGCTCATTGATGAAGGGATCATACTGTGGTGATCTTACAACATACTAAGGATATATTTGGATTATATAGGTAAGATGTGAGTCATGAGCTAATTTAGTGAACGGTTACATTAGCTTAGGGCCAGCACCTGCCGGTCCTGCTACCAAAGAAGAAGCACTGATTACAGCTGAGTATTCAAGATAAAGAGATGTGAATAATCTAGTGTTTAGTGAGGAAAATACTAGCCCCTTTATTTCTTGTTAAAAGCAACAATCTTCCAATGTGCGCAGTAATGTATAGTCATGTTAGATGTGACTCTCATCTGATTTATAATGTATGGCCCTTACCTCCAGCGGTCTCAAATCTGGGTCTGTATCATCAGTCAAGCATAAGGCGACATGGTTCATTTCAGTGATAGGAGCGTAGGGGTAACTCCTTCAGTTAATGATGGTCAATAATCTTTGGTTAAGTTATAAAGGGGGCTTGTATTTCCTCATGAGCAAAAGATTTCCCCACAAGGTTGGAGAGCATGAGCTAACTGGTTTAGTCAGATGAAAGATGAGAGAGGTGCACATGTGGCGATAATTTTCTTTGGAGAATAGCTAAACTGAAGGTGAGGCCCCATTGGTATGCAGGTACTTATTAAGCAGGAATTTGAAGAGCCTGAAGGGAATCAGTCTGTTAGAATTTCGTGGGAAGTTTTAATATAAAGGTCGAGGGCGTCTGGCCTTGATACAGTTAGAAACGTTGAAGTCCTTATAGGAAGGTGTTAAACGATATTGAAGCTACATAAAAACCTCCATGGCATTATTAGACTGTAATAAGGCTGATTTGACTTTCTGAGACCTGAAAAAGTTAATGGGAGGCCATTGATAGAAAAAGCAATACAAGACGTTGATCTGAAAGTGAACTGGAGAAGGTGTTAATGCAGTTTCAAGGGACTTTTTATAGAATGCAAAACACAAGGCACTTAAGGGAGGATGCCCCAGTGGTAGAATAAGGACCTCTATCACTGCCTCCACAAGTTTGATTCCAGTACAGGAACTGTGGGTAGGGGACAATTATGACTTTGTTGGCGTTGTGTACCAATGCCCTGAACCAAGATAGAAAATAGCAAAGGTGGTCCAAGGAGTTCCTGGCCTATCATACGCCATGCATGGAGGTTTTCTGGATTTTATCCTCCTTTACCATTCATTCAATTTGCCATTAATCGGTGCAGTATCATCCCCAGGTCGGCCCACCTTGAATAAAAAACACAAGGCACTTCTTATATATGCATAGTTACGATAAAAATGGGCTAATGTGAGGGGAAGGCAAAGGCATAAAGAAAGTCAAACTTCATTAGTGACAGTCTTATCTGATGGTTTCAACAACTGCTAGCACAAGGAGGATCCTTTTGAGAAGTAGATAGTCAAGAGATCTAGTAGGAGTAGAGAAAAAACTTTGCAATAGGCTAAATGACACTCATCCAAACTTGATATAAATACAATAATTTAAAATTATATGTATGTTTTCTAAATTATTTATAGTGTCATAGAAACTGAGCTACATAAAGATTTTTCCTTAGGTCCTAAGGGACCAAGGAAATAAATGCAAAGAATTTAATGCAAGAATTTTTTGTCAGAATTTGCCCTCAAAGCTGAAAAGGAAGAATGTCCTGGGTTGAAATCAGCTAAAAGGGGAAATAGCCATTTACAAGTTTGAGATGAAACTAAACATTATTTTAATATTAAAAATGATATAGTTGACCAAAAGACCCTGGTTGATTTTTGGTGAAACCCCACAAATCAGGGTAATAAGATTTTGAATAACAATTGGGCAGCAATCATAAAATCAAGTTTTCAGATTACTCTGAACATATGACAGACTGTGGAGCATTTATCGGGTGGTACTCCCCCAGACTCACCAGGTCCTTCAAAGCACCTAGGCGGGGACCACCCCCTTTTATAGGCGTGGTGGGGGTCCCCCAGGGTACAAATAATTTCGCAAACAGAGATTGGCTGAAGTTCATGAAATCATTACCTCACAGGTACATTTTAGCTGATAGTAATTCCCCTGCTATTGTTCAGCCAAAATGAAGCGAGCTTTTTGAACTTCAATAGACTGCTTTATAATATTTCCTAATTTGGATGGTAACAAGCCATACTAAACTTACTAGTAAATTCCCTCCAACCATTGATATTGTTTAAATATAAATCAGTTGGATATCAATGAAATCACTTATTCTTTCTTAGCCCGCTTACTAATATAAACTCTTAGAAACCCAAGTTTTTTATTATTGTTCTTATTAAATTTAACTTAACTTTTGTGGGATCCAAAGGCGTTAGCACCAGCAAGCACAGAAAAGCTGGATTTCTACAAATTAGTGCTCACTACAGGGGACACCTGTACACTTCAAAAATTATCAAAAGGAGGATTCAACTATGAGTAACCCTTCCACTTTTCCTCTTCACATGGAATCATGGTTAGTTGCTCTGGAAAAGCAACTAACAGGCGCTCTATCTCGACCTAATGAACTTGAGAAGCGCCCTCTAAAACCATGTTTTAAAGACAAGTACATCCCTGGCAGAGGGAGTATTGCTACTTTTTTGTACGTTTATTAAGCTACCATGGATGGCACAACGGACAAGCAAATAGTTCTTTACATCCTCCTTTGTTTAAGCCGCCTAGTGCAAGAGATGATAGTTCCTTACCTGAACCCTTTGTACACCTGGGCAGAGGTGAAGGAGGCTCTTTTGGCTAAACTCGGATAAAAGCAGAGTCTACACAGGGAAAAACAGGCCTTTATGCGCCTTAGCATGTATGTGGATGAATCGCCCATTTCCTTTGCTGAACGCTTTTACCTTGCTGCGCAAAGGTTGTCAACCTCTAACATGCTCACCCTTAATGATGCTATCGCTGGCCTGTTAACTGGGTTAGCTTCTCAGCCTTATCTAGCTAGGCATATCATCTCTGTGAAACCTTACTTAAAAACCATCTGTGACATCAAGGAAGCTTTGTTAGAAGTGGCCGAATTACATTTATGTGCCACAATAGATGAAGCTGAGGTGAACCATTCAGCTCTAACCATTGAGTAGTTTCAACCTGTTGAACAGTTGGGAGTGAGCCCACCTGTGCCTATCTTCCCTGCGAAACCTGCTTCCTCAATGAGAATTAAAAAGAATATCACTCCTTCTTATGATTCAGAGACCTGTAAGGTAGCTAATAACATACTCTCACACAAGCGCACCAAAGCCTCCATGCCTTCCCTTCCAGCTGAGCTGGTAAACGCGGCACCTATGGTTATCCAATCTTCTGTGGCTGTCTCCCCTAACTCCATCGCGGCCTTGCCCATTGTTGAGAATACCCTTGTGAAGAAATTTGAGGGGGGTTACAATGACGTTGGTTATAACATACTGGGAGCCCCCACAGAAGTATAAGTGCTTGATCATTTGAACGCTGGAGGAGTAGATAAGACCACCATACCTGAGGAAATGTAATTCAGCAATTACTAGGGTGTCCAAAAATTATTGACACTGCCAGAGATGGTGACCAATTCTTAGCTGGCTGATACGCTCTCTTCAGTGGGTTCATCCCTTAAAATCAACCATGGATAAATACACTGAGACTGCTAAAAAGCTAATCTTCACCTTCTGACTCAAGGAGGTCTTAGCTTTGTCACCTAACTTTGGAGGAACGCTCACTAAGGTTAAAGTGGTCATTCAAAAAGTCTGAATACTGGCTATACTGGACACTAGCTTCCCAGTTAACGTGATCTCCTCTAAGCTTATCAAGAAGATAAAACTAGCACCTGACTTGGGGCACACGCAAGAATTTGGTACCACTGGCCCAATGATACCTGTGATATTGGGGCATACTCTTCCCTTCCCATTCGAACTAGGAAGCTTATTTTATCAGCCCCTGCTGTGGATTTGGATAACCATGCATATGATATGCTCATCGGCATTCATTTTATGATTGAATAAGATGGAATAATCAACATGAAGCAAGGTTTCTTCTCATTACTCAACTATGAAGTCCCATTAGTTCTATCAAATAAAGAACCCAGCAAGCATGAATACACTTGCCTGGTCAAATACCTCTTCGCATCTATAACTTTTCAATTCCACTTATGGGCATAACACAAAGAAATTGCCTGAGTCAGCAGATGCTAGTGAAGGTATCCTTTTTATGCTGCAGATGAGGTCGTGATTAAGCCTGACAAACAACGAGTGTTTGACACGAAAGCCACGCTTCAAATTCCACACCACTGTTTGTTACACCTCGTAAGTATTGAGGGTGTTAGTACCTTGGAGCCTCAGTTATTTCCTGGAATTCTAGACCCAGAGTACCAGAGGCCCATTACCTTGGTATTGGAGAACCTCACCTCAAAGGACATAGTAGTAAAAAAACACCAGGAGATTGGCAGAGGCTTGTTAGTCCCTGTGAAGGACATTGAACAATTTCACTCCTTTGGCTCTATAATGGATATGGGCCTGCCATGGATACCCTGGTATGTAGCTAACCCAACGTCCATATCATGGATGAGCTGACAGCAGATGAGCTGGAAAAAGTTCACACTCTCCTAGATGACTATATTGATATATTCTCCAAATCAGATAATGATTATGGCCACATGAAGGGCTGGTGCCACTCCATTAATGTGGGTGATGCCCATCCCATTTGGTCAAAACCTTACCACAAATCAAAAGTGGAAGAACTTCAGTGAGGACAGAGCTTCAGCAGTTACTAGATGCGGGGTTTCTAGTTCCTTCCCAAAGCCCTTGGTATTCCCCTCTTCTGCTAATAAAAAAGAAAATTGGAGGTCATCAGATAGTCATGGACTACCGAAAGATATAACCTCACAAAAAAGGATATCTATCCTAACCTCATATTGATGACGCTTTGGCTCAACTCTCTGACTCTAACTTCTTTTTTCCATGGACTTAGCTAGCGGCTATTAGCAAATGGACCTTTCTCCTCAGTATCAGGAGAAAAGCGCTCTTATTTGTAGTGAAGGTCTCTTCCAACCAACCCAATTACCTCAAGGGTTGTGCAACGCACCTGCATCTTTCCAGTGTGCGATGGATCATATTATGCAGAACCTGAAGCTAAGCTGTGTCATTGTCTACTTCAAGGACATTAAAGTATCTCAAAAACTTTTAACGAACATCTTGATCACCTGAAGGATGTGTATTAAAGGCTACGTAAGTCAGATATCAAGTTAAAGCCCTCAAAGTGTACTCTTTTCAAAAAAATTGTATTTCTTTGGCCATTCCATTTTAAAAGGAATTCAATCAATCCAAGATAAGGTTGAAACAACCTCAAAAATGCCTCCCCCTAAAAATTTAGGGATGTTCAGGTATTTCTAGGGATGATGGGATATTATTATCAGTTCATCCCTAAGTTTTCCCAGCTTAGCAAGCCTCTTGTCCGCCTATTGATCAAGAACACTCCTTTTCAGTGGGGAGCAGAACAGAAGGCTGCTTTTGAGACGCTGAAGCAACTGCTGCAACACGTCCTATCCTACGACACCCAGATTATAATAACCCTTCATCCTATTCACTGAAGCCTCAGACTATGCCGTTGGAGCCATCTTAGCCCAGTTGGGTGAAAACTGTGTAGATCATCCTGTATCCTGCTTTAGTAAGATGATGTCAAAGGCTGAACGTAACTATAGTGTAACAGAGAAGGAAAGATTTGCTATTCTGTTAGCTGTAAAGCACTACCGCCCTTTCCTGTATGGAACCACCTTAACTGTGGTTACTGACCACGCATCTCTATAAATGGTTACAGAACATAAAATATCCTACTGGCCGGTTAGCTCGCTGGGCTCTAAAGCTCCAGCCTTATGACATGAATATTGAACACCGTGCTGGAACCCGTCACATGAATGTTGATGGGTTTACTCAGCTGCTAGTCCTTCACTTGGATAATAGTGAGGAGGAGAGGTTACATGACCTCTTAATGACCCCCAACAAATGGGAGAATGAGGATGAGCCCGCCCAGAAGATTTTATCTTGGCACTCCCATAACACAAAAGTGAAGAACAGGAAGCTGTATAAGCAGGTGGGGGCGAAATGGCTGCCTTACCTTCATCCCTCGGAATGCATACCTGCTATCCTAGAAGCTCATTCCACCTTAGGGCATGGAGGGGCATAGAAAACTCATGAGTGGATTAAGGACCGGTACTATTGGGATGGTATGATGAAATATATCGTTGACATCTTGGAAGCTTGCCTTACATGTAAAAAGCAATCTGGTTTCAAGACTAGATACCTGTATCAACCCACTACCCCAAACAACTGTTCCACACCATCAGTTTGGATTTAATAGGTCCTCTTCTCAAACTACTAGTGGGGACAAGTTTATTCTAGTATCTATTGATCATTTCAATAAGTTGGTGGAAGCTGTGGCTCTTCCTGCTCAAAAGGCCAAGGCCACAGCCACCTTTTTACATCAATACATTTTCTCTCGACATGGCTGTCCCCAAGTACTACTCTGCGATAATGGTAAGAACTTCACCTCCAGAGTAGTCAAAATTCTGGCCACATCCATGGGAACCAACAACTTTTCTCAGCTCCGTACAATCCCTCTACCAATGGAACTGTGGAGAGAAAAAATGGTACCTTGGTATCCATACTATGGAAAATGGCCTCTTCTGATCCACTTCACTGGGATCAGTTCTTACCCAGTGCTCTTATGGCCTACCAGATTAGCTACCACCGGACTTTGAAAATATCCCCCTTCTGTGTCTTTTGTGGGCAGGAACCAGGAATACCTGCCCTCTTAGTCAAAGATTTATTATCCTCTAGAATTAAAGAACCCAAGAAGGTCATGAGAAGATTGGCTCAGCGCATCATTCAACTCCATTATGAGGCAAAGACAAATTTAGCAAAAACAGTGACTAATTAAGGTCAGGCAGCCAATGAGCTCAAACCCCCTACCCACATTCCAAGTGTCTGACATGGTATTATACTAACATAACCGCATCTCTCCTAGAAGCGGTAAGCTTGGATCAATCTCGGAGGGTCCCTTCACTATCACCTATAAAAGAGGCAATGAATACTCTATATAATCTCTAGCTACAGTATTGACCATCATGGAGTGCATGGCCGCTTCCTTTGGCTTTATTCTCTTACCAACATTTTTGAGGGGGTGATGTCAGACATTTGCCCCCGCAGCTACAAAGGAAGAATGTCCTGGGTCAAAATCAGCCAAAACGGGGAAATGTCAGCCATTTACAAGTTTATGATGAAACTAATCGTGATTCTGATAATAATAACAATATAATTGACCAAAAGACTCTGGTCAATTCTCAGTGGAACCCCACAAATTGGGGTAACATGATTTCAAATAATAATTGCGCAGCAATAATAAAATTGAGCAGTCAGATTACTCTGATCACATGATGGACTGTGGGGCATCTATTGGGTGGTACTCCTCCAGCCTCAACCAGGTCCTTCAAAGCACCTACGCGGGGACCACTTCCTTTTATAGGCGTGGCAGGGGTCCCCCAGGGTTCAAAAGATTTCGTGAACAAGGATTGGCTGAAGTTCATGAAAACATTACCTAACAGGTATATTTTAGCCAATAGTAATTCCCCTGCTATTGTTCAGCCAAAATGAAGCGCATATTCTAAGCTTCAATAGACTGCTTTATGGTATTTCCTAATTTGGACAGTAACAAGCCATACCAAACTTACTAGTAAATTCCCTCTGACCCTTGATACTGTTTAAATACAGATCAGTTGTATATCAATGTGATCATTTTTTCTTTCTTAGCCCACTTACTAATAAAAACTCTTAAGAACCCAAGTTTTTTATTAGTGTAAATATATAAAATTTGATATAACTTTTGTGGGATCCAGCGGCGTTAGCACCAATGAGAACAGAAAAGCTAGATTCCTACAGAGGTAACGTCCAAATCATATTTTATGGGTTTCCAGTATCTTTCTGTTGCACAAAATATATGAAGAATTTAGTTAGAATAAGAGAGGAGGAAGTCACTAGAATCATAGATCTTCTGAGATTATTCAAATTTGATCTAAATGAAGTTGTAAAATCAGAAGTTTTGTAATGGAATTTATTTTCATATTTTCTACTTTTGCAGAATAACTTCTGACTATGACATAAAACTAACAGTGTGAGCTCTTACATTTTGGTAGGCTTCAGTATATAGAACTTTTAATAAATAATAAAGTGCATATACATGGGACAAACTTTATATACAGCTCTTATACTATAATATAAATGAAGATTAAGATTTTTTAGAGATTGCCAAAAAAGTGGGAATGGGGCTGATGAGCTTGGCCCCAGAACAAAAATATAGCTCTAAAACGTAAAAATTATCTCAAAATAATAGAAAGCTTCCCCCCATTCTGTGCTTTGTTTCACTAATTTTATTTGTTTAAGAATTAAAATTACTTTTAAATAAATCTGATCTAATTTAGCAAAGTTTTTCCAGCTGGAAGGTTTACTCATTACTTGTTATTCAACGATGAGGTCCATAATGGTTTAAATGGGGTCTTTGACCACAACATTGGGTAGGAACCTAGACCTCTTTCTTTGATGCTCTATGCCAAGAGTATTGAAAACAGCTGTGATAATTAAAGTCATTTTTTATAGAGCTACTACTAAGGGCTAACTTAAAGCTCCAGGGCTAGGACTCTTAGAGGACCATTTAAAACGTATTGGAACCCTGGGACTATAATTATTAAAGATTTAATAATGTCTCAAAAACCCTGAGACTACAATTATTAGACTGTTAAAATTGATAAACGCTTTGGCACAAACCCACCTTTATAGAATACCTTTTACTTATCAACAGATAAACTAAAATTTACTTTACTTCATCAGCCAGCTCTGAAAAAACAAGCTCATGAAATCTTTAATTGTATATATGAGAAAAAATTTTAGGTTATAATCTGACGTGCAATCTGACTTTTACGTTAGCAAGCCTGTTTTAAAGATTGTATTTAAAATATGGAGACCCCTAAGAATTTTTACCAGGTGTATTATATTGCCTAGATGTAGAAGCCAGATGAGGTATTAAAATTAGATAATTCTATGTTTTCCCACAGTCAACATAAAGTCTGAAAAAAGCTAACAAGGCTTGCCTTAAATTACTTTTATTATAATAAGGAAAACCTTAAAATTTCATAAGAAGCCAATAGACGTCTAAATTTTCTTTAATTAATGTAACAAAATCTTAAGGCATGATGCTTTACCTACGCAATCTCTTGTGTCGCCATATTTCATATTGTATGCTCCTTACAACCTGTTTGACGCTTATTAGATTAGTAAAAAATCAGCAATTGGTTTATTCATTGAACTCAGCTCTTCTGAATCATTACACATATCCTTGGCTTTTATTAAATTATGGCTATCAGCATCTTGTATCCCATATGATTGGCGCCCTTCCTAGCACTAGCAATTTCCATTTAAAGAGCCTGGGTATGTGCTGAGTGAGGAAGGGCATACTTAGTATGCTATGAAACATGGCAGAGCCTTTTCAGAGCACAACTGATGTAATGTAACGGGGTAGAAGCTTTATTAAAATTTTGCCCAGACAAAAAAATCAAACACGACTCTATGACCTTTACATCTATCTTTAAGATGCAGCATTGACTCCAAGGGATTTTTGATGGCTTGATCTCACATCCAACAGCTATTTATAGCTTATGTTAGATTTTAAAGTTATTATCAGGCTCTCTGTTATACTCTGATTAAGAAGGGTAGCGGTGGATGTATCTGTCTAAGGAGTTTTTTTTGTTAAAAATTTGTTGGTTTTGCACATTGAATCTCGCTGGCGCTAATGTTCTCGTGAAACCTCGCTATATCAAATCCACAGTATGCTTGGTACTTCAAGAATATTCTTATTATTGGGTTAAAAGTTTAAATTGGAACTCATATTTTCAGACGAATTATATATTGAAACATAACCTACTTGACTGGAAGTTCTGAGAATTTACACTCTTAAACTTAGTAAATTATTAATTTGTAAAAAGTCATATCTAATAAATTTTTGGTATTTTATAGTAAAAGGAATATTAGAATTATATTTTAAGCATAGTGCGCTTCATGTTTGGTGATGGGTATGTATTTAAGAATTTGTAATGGTCACATCTTAAGACTGAGGAATAGAATAGATTGTAAATTACTGTCCCAGTTTGTTTTGAGATCAGCTAATGTTTGTGCTTTTTAGTAGTCCACCTTGTGGCATTTGCTTAAGTACCAGCAAAGCAGCTTTTTATATGTGATATAGAGGCTCAACCTGCAAAAACTTACAATTGATGGTGATTTGTAACAAACTGGGTGTGATAGAACTAATAAAGGTCTCATTTCCTAAACATATAATAGTTGATTAAATGAGGCAATAGCTCTATCTTGATTTTAGAATTACTAGATTAACAGTTTATCCTAAATAGTATTCGCAAATTTTGTATTAAAATAGAAATTACATAGTTCCTGTCAACTTATGATTAAGATAACCTTAGGCTTTAAGCCTGACAAAATAACGAATAGATATATTAATGTAATAATAGGTTGGTATTAATGCAAATAAAGTTTGTAAACCCCAGGTTGAGGCTTCGCCCCTATCAGGGTAAAGCTCAGAAGACCATAATTGCTTGTCACTGATTTAATAAAAAACTATTATTTAGTGTGGATCTTGATGTTAAAAGCATCTAATTTTTTTTAGTAAAAAAATTCTAAAGGATTCTTATAGCTTACACTAGACAATTTCTCACTCAAAGTAAATTTTTTTGTTACTACTTGCCCTTTATTTACTAAGTAGGATTCTTTTAGCATTTAAAATACATCTAGCTCTACAGAGACTTTGAGATGATAAAACAAAGTTTACCTTGTGGCTCACGTTTTTTTAAACAACAAGATTTGTAGATTCTAAGCACAGTTTCTTGTTGACATTTTTGTGCTAAGCATGACCATAATTTTTTGCTCACCACGTTGCATCTCTACTTTACATTAAAATAGAGATAGTCTTACTTCCACTTTTCACTATATTGTAGCTTTTAACTCTTTAGTCAGGAGCGTGTAAATAAAGAATAGAAGGAATAGTTTCATCTCCATTTTTCACATCAAGCTTCCTGGGCCTTTTAGTTCCTTGTCACTTCTCAAGTTTAAGCATCTTTTTATACCAAAAGACTATATGTACCTTTGATAAAGTCATTACTACCACCAAATATTAATTTATGAAACTAACCATAAACACTGAGCTTGTTATCCAAATTATAGCTGGTGCAGTAAACAACATACATACAGTTCATATAATAACGCCAAGTAAGCACCTAACGTAGAGTTGGTATTAGTTCTAGCTGTCAAATACTTGACTTTTTAGATAGATCTTGAATCTAATCTTTTTACTAAATTTAAGAAAGCATCATAACTGTAATGGTATCAATCAATGATTTAACTTTGACTTATGAACTTCCAATATTATCATTGTAACATTCTTTTATATAGGTTTCTGTAATCAAGACAACGATCCAATTTTTAAACTAATTGAGTTTTCTCAAGTTTTCACCATAAACTAATTTATACAGGTAGGGTAATAATAAATAGTAAAACTTTGCTCACAAGTTCTCACTGTACTTAAGTAGTTTTGTCACTATATTTGTTTGTGAGGCTTGTGTCAAGTAATAAGTTAAAATTGTTTTGAGTTCCTAATGGAAGATAACCTTGCTGGGATTTACACATTCAGATTTCTCATCATAAGATATGCCATACTCTCTTTTTTTAGTACTAGATGGTCAAGATACGCCATACTCTCTTCATCCAAAAAAATTTAATTACATTTTTGGTGGGATCTCATTCGTTGAGAGATTCATTATCATCTTAGTTTTTTGAATTTACTATCTTTATTTTCTGAATATTGCAAAGACTTAAAAAGCTCAGTTTTAAACAATTATGCAATTGGAACTAATTTTGACGCCAGTGAATGCACAGCAGTGGTATACATCCAATATAATCAGTAAAGCTTAATGCAGCTCATAATTTAGCTTTAGAATAAAAAAAGTGAGAATATTAAATTTTATTTAGTTAGTACCATAAGTATCTAAATTCATATTATATGATAAAAATGCTGAGTGAGTAGCACTCATGAACATTAAAACCGCCATTTACTCCATGAAATGATTACTGATCAAGGTAAGCATAAAACACTTTCTTATCTTTATACCAGGCATCTAAAGTAGCGGTCTTATCAGAACATACCAATGAAGATTACTAGTCAGAGATTAAGTTTTTAACGAAATATCTCACCTTTTAGAGTCATTCTTTCAAGTATAACCCATAATCATTTGTTAAGCTCTGACGAAAAGGATGGTTTGAGGTGTCACATCCCAGAGGCAAGTCCAACCCAGACTGAGGAGCCCTTTATACAGTTTATTTCTGGATTTAGATAAAATTTGAGTCATAATGCGAAACTATGACACTTGGTATTATAGAACAGCCCCATTGTTATATTAACTCCACACAAGAGACCCTTTTAGTGGAGGAGAAAATTAAAGATAGGGCAGCCAGAAAGCATCCTTTTAGGCGATTCATCTCATAATCCAGAAAAGTAACATTAAACGAACATCATGACTTATGTATAGGGTGACAATAAGAGTGCTTAATTATATGAGATGCTGGAGTCAACCCTTCTGATGCGGGGAATCATGCTCAGCACTTAAATGGTTTAAGCAACCACCTTGCAATTCCAATAGTGACATTGTTCATATCTAGCATGAAGGCTCTTTCCATAAAATTTGATATTAGAAGATTTCAGTTCTTAGAAGAATAAACAATTATGCCCACACAGTATGAGTTGTATGAGGATTAGGGATCCCTGCTGGACAATGTTCCTTAATGGCATTAGTACCCTAGTGAGGTGGAAAACCACCAGGGGTATGCAACAAATCACTGTTCTTGGTATAGGCTTATCCTTCATTCACTGGCTCCTACTAGTTCTTGTTCTTCAAAAGATTGTTACCCATGCATTTACTAAGGTTAGATCATACTGAGTGACCTAGTGGCGCGCCTGAGACCCTTTAACTTAAAATAGTGTATTTGTCAGAGAATTGATGAACCAAGGTAAAGTCTTATTCAGCCAGGGATACTTGAGTAACAAAGTAGCATCCAAAGCCCACAAGGCACCACCGCTATGATAATATGGGAATATGACACGCTAGGCAACAGTTTAAGAAGTACTGGTCTACAGACATAGTTTCAGCAACAGACTTTAAATTCAAGATTTGAAGCAATTGTACCACACTTTCCACATAGGGGCATTATTATTAAATTTAAAAAGGTTGAATATGTGATGAAAAGCATAACTTGTCTCCATTGCTATATAGTAATTTTGCTTAGTTATCTTTGTGATTTAGGGGTTCTTGATGATGCACTTGCAAGTAGATCCTCTCTCTATCTCAGACAATCTTTATATAATGTTGACTCTTCTTTAAAATAACCCATAATCATCTTAATAAGTTCCATTAATATAGATAATATCTGAGATTTGGGCAAGAATAAGCTTGATTGTGTATGGTATTGTATTGGAGGATTTTCTTTTGGACCTCTTGGGTGCTACATTGATGATAGAATTATATTAAAAACAATTCATTTTTACTACAGCTACAGAGACAAGACATTCTGCCACTTTATGTCCTAAGCATGTTTGTTGATTGAGTCAAATTTTCTTTTGATAGATTAAATGGAAATTTGAAGGTTTTTTAATTTTTATGAAACTATCTTAAAATAGCCCAGCACCTTACTTCATGAAGAGAGCTATATATCTATACTGTTTTTGGGGTAAAGAGACTTAGGAATATATTTAAATTTATTAAGTTTGATAACGCTATTCATATGGTTACAGGATCATGTAATCACTGTTCTTATGTGCATCATGTTCATATCAACCTTTGGAATAGTCTACAATAAATTTGTCCTTTTTGTCGCAATTTTGTACCCTTTAAAGTTACAACAACAAGCCTATGATCTCACCTGAGGAGGCCTTAAAAGATGATTTTCCAGAGGAAATGCCTTCAGCTGCTGACTAAATTTGCGTGTGGGGAATCCTGTTTGACTCTATCAGCTGTGACATTCACGGCAAGGTACTCTATTCAAGTTCATATAATTATGGTTGCCTTTTACTTTGGTTATGATATCTAATATCTTCCCTAAATACTATTCAACAGGTCTTAATGACAAAGTACTTAGGCTGTTTGTAGTTTCTTGGGACTAAAGGGCTCATTTTGTTGGGACATCAGCCACCATTGCTAATTGGGGTTATGTCATAGATCTGAGACATTAGCTAGGGGTAGAGCCTTATATTGTACCCCGCAGACTGATTTGGTGCACTGCTGATTTAACTTGATGGACGTGTCCCAGATCCTTATAGCTATCAGAACTTTCCAGTCTCATATTTCCCAATAATTGATCAAAACTTGGTGACTATGGATGTTAATAATTTAGGATGGACATATGAGATAATTATAACAATCTAATGCAACTAGAAAATTAGCCTCATATAGGAGAACCTTTTAATCTAAGTAACATGAATAATATTGCCTGGTATATCCCAGAAACACCTGGCTTTTTACCAAAAAGTTTATAGTAAGACAAATCAAGGAATAGGGATATGCCATCTTGTACATTAGGAAAAGAATATATGCAATATAGTTAGTTCCTAGAATATGCTTTTACTTTTATATTTTGTGATTTAAGGTACTTTGAGCTTTGGAAAGACTATATAAGAAAGTCAAGTATTCCAAATTTACTGTTTGGACCAGCAAAGGCACAGATCATTAGGGGAAATTTATAAAGAGCCCTCTTCTCCGTCTAAGCAAGTTGATTACTTAATAATAGTTTAGGGAGGAAAAACCAAGTGCCACGTAAAACTTAGCATAGGAACCTAAAGCCATTTTGCCTTAGTAATTAATACTCAAAGGAAGTTATAATATAGTAAAAAGCCTTACATTATGACATTCATCAATCATAATATCTAGATAAATTTGGTAAAAGGTGGCTATCTTTAAACCTATTTATAAGTGAGCTTCTTATCTTATCTTCTTTTTTTAGTGTTTGGCGTACGTTTGCTTAGAATGGTTAGACTCAAATTGTGTAAAATTTACATTTTTGCTTTGATTAATGCATCCATTTGAGATATTGCTTGACAAGTTTTGAATTCAATTATAGGACGCTTTCAGCAAATTCTGGTTCTTTTTAATATCTATTAGGTTAGTATCTGTCTTCAGAGAGAGAGTTAGGTGCATCATCAAATAGATGACCTTAATAAACTAAACAACAATGTTCTTGTGGTAAAAATTATAGTTAACCATTGTCCACAACTGCTTCATACCAAATTACAAAAGTAAAGTATAGTTAACAACAGTCTTATGCTACACATTAAAATATAAAAAACTCTATATTGCTTTGTACTTTGCATATATCTAAACTCAGATTCAAAAGCTATTCACTTCATCCCGCAAAATAATTTTTTAAACTTACAACAAGCGCTTTCTGAGCTTTAAAAGGTAAACCAGTAGTTTGAAAAACCTTTGAGAAAATTTTCAATTGCAACTTTGCTAATTTGTAAAATCTAAAAAACTGTAGAATTTTTTATGTTATACCACATATAATGGACGAAAGTTTAGGTCCTATGCTTCAGGTTAAGGTGCTTCATTTAACTATGTTTTTATAAATTGAAAGACCATACTGTTAGGTTGTAAAGCTCACGAGCAAGCCCAGGTAATAGTTGTGCAAAGCACCAGATAGGTTTGTAACCACATGTAATTTACTTGGTATGTAGAGAGGTTATTGAATAGGGAAATGCATATGCACATAAGGAGAAGTGTGAGGCATCATAGTTCAAAATTAGCACCAACGCCGCAGCATCTGAGTGCCACATTACTTTTTGCAATTATTAAATACCAAAAATTCCCAGGTAGTTTAATATGGGTTATATATACAGTAATTATTATCAGCTAGAAAGTATTGAGAGGGGGTCTTCTTACAAAGAAAATAGTAGTAAGGTAATTCAAATGCTGATTGTTTATTCTTGATCAAATTTTTACCTATTTTAGTAAAACCTTAGAGAATAAACGCCAAAGGTAAAGCATGAACCCTAAAGATATGTGCAGTTGAATTTTTTATATTGTAGCAAATAATTTGAGAATCATTGATTTTTGGATTTTTTGCCAATGTTATTTAATAAAAAATTATAAGTTTAATGGTATTTTATTTTAATCAATCCTCATCACTACACCTTCTTTTGTTTTTACTTAATTTGGGTTTGTTGCTGATTGTTTTCAATTTTTATAAATTCAAATGGTAGGGTGGTTAGCCAAGCAGGTAAAACTGCTTCCACCCCTAGTGCAGGTTTTGAGTTCAAAACCTGTACTGGCTAGAAAACTTTCTCAGTGTGGTATATTTGTCCCAAGGTTGACCCACCTCGAATAATTTTATTTTAAATTGAATCGGTGATGAAGCACAATTTTTACTAATAATTTTAAAAATATAAGAGCAATTTACATCCAGGAAAAGCCTCAATCATGACACTGTTTAATCAGTTACACCACTAAAACAGGTATCACATATGATATCTGTTTGCCTAAATCTAAAATCAGTGGGTGTCATTTTAAGTTTCTAAGCTTAGACTTATACTGAAAAAATCTTTTCAATATTTTGCTCACTGATTATACTCATCACATGCTATCCTGAGCTTGCAAGCTGATATCATCCTCATTCCTCAATAATTTGAGTCATTTCATGATATCAATTAGCTACTCTAACTCATTTAAAATAAGGATACACTTCCTCTGCTGTACTTTTTATTCTATGTGTCTTTATTGAATGGTTTTTAAATTCTAGTAACTAAAATTGTATATGTTTCTTACTTTCCATAACTTTCAGCCATTTGACAATATGATCTAATAATATGAAAACTATCTGAATTAAGGCACCTTTTTAACCAAAAAAGCACAAAATATAGCTTAAAAGCCATAAATTTGAGGACTCTGTGGAGGTATCTCATTTTATCTTAATATAATATGCTTTATAAACCATACTACATCAATGGCATCACTCTTGTCAGGTTTGGTGGATTTAAAGTTCTAATAACAGTCTTAAGGGTAAATATTGGTTTATAGCTCACAGTGATATTTTTAATAAACCTTTTAAACCAAGGAATAGTCATGATTTTACTGAATATAAAAATATGTCAAAAGTTAATAAAAAGTGTTTTATATTGATAATTTGAAGAATATTTAGAGTAAACACCTTAACATGCTACCATCTTAAATGTTGTCCTTTTTGTGAGAGAAGTTCTTTTCCAAAATAACCAAATATTATTGCTTTGTTTGTAATTTACCAAATCAGTTGTGCTCAAAGGGTATCAGTAAAATCTTTTAATTCTTTGTACACTTGCTAACCTGAGTATTATTAAAGGATTCATTTGTTGGTAAGAGCTTCAAGTCAAGGTTTGACTCTTCAGCAAATTGACTCATATTTAAAATAGCTTAATAATCAGCCCTTTCAACAAAGACTATCAAAATCTTACCAGAGAGGTAAGTAGCTTTTATGGAGGCTTCTTTGAACCCATTGAATGCAGTCTCCATATTAGCTGATACTATTGTTTACTATGACTATGCTATTTTATTACATAATAGGGCCTGGACATGAGGGCGTAAGCTTTTTTGTTTTTCTTCCAGATTGATGATGGAAGAGGAGACCTAGGTCCCTAATCTGGTAATTGAGAAGTCTTGGCCTTTGATAATTGCATTTCCCGACTTTCTTATAGAATCATCACTAAGGGTTCTAATCACGTGATTAACATAAAGAACCTGTATGCCAGTATCTTATTAGCTAAGTTGGCAGTATCAGGGGTTGGTATCTCTGGTTTGGCTTAAAAATTGATGACAATATGGGGTATATCCATATATAGCTTTAAAGGGGAATTTCTTTATGATCAGTAGTAAAAAGTAAGCTACAAGGGCGCAGGGATGTTGATTTATGTTTTAGGGCTGGAAATGCCAATTTTATAATACTGAGACTTGGGTACCATTAGCCCTTTCCATTTTATCATTAGTAAAAGAATGGTAAAGGAAAGTGAAACTTGGGAAATTTACATCAAGGAATTAACTAAGTCACAACTTGAAATACAAATTTTAGATTAACTAAAAGTAAAACCTTTGGGCTATCATGACAGATGAAGAGATGAACAAGAAAGGAAGCGGTATACTTAACAGTCACACTAACCACTGAATTGTTCTCAACCAATTGTTAAATTATACACTTAGCGAAGATAATGTGATGGTGGCCATACGTTCCAGTTGGTGATGATCTGACGACACTGATAATGGCATTTTTTGATGCTGAGGTAGGTTCTACTATTTAATGTAGAAACAATGTCTTGGAAGGACGTTAAGAGCACATGAAAGTCATGAGTAAATAGCATTTTGTATAGAATCAGGCATACTTTTACTATAACGCCAGTTTTAGCAATATTAAGTCTTTTTAGAGGGCGCAATGTAAAAATGGTTAATTAAGCATCTATGAAGGTTGACTTCCTAGCCAAAGGGCATACTTATGTTAGCCATGACGTTCCTATTTTTAAATATAATACCTCCTTCTGTATGGGGTTCTTGATCTATCCATTTTATCTCCTATATAAATTGCTTGATTCTCAACTCCGTGTCTCTAGTCTTCTGATTATCTTATAAATAAAACTTTCTCAGAGTTATATAGGGCCATTATTTGTGAGTCTAAACAGAATATCAGCCTTTTTATGACTAGCCCCTGCTCTACGGAAATTGATAATAAATAACAATTATAGTTTAAGTGCCCACCAATAGAGTTGGTCGTCAGTATCTTTCATCTTCTACAACCATTTCAAAGAGGCGTGTTTGGCTACAAAAATGAAATGCTTTCCATATGCAAAGTGATGAAACTTTTTTAATAAGACTTTATAAACGATCTCATTCCATTTTTATTTCTTTACCTTGTCAAGGTACTCTGAGGAAATAAATTGATTGATAAACTAAGCTTTATTTTTGTTGAGTTAAAATAGCCACGGCTATCACATGCTTGCCTCCATAAACAGTTTAAAGGGTTTATCTTCTCTAATTATGATAGGTTTCTCAATGATAATGTTTTACAATAAAATAAAGGTTTGTTTTTGATAGCTCTCCCAATATTATGGGTTTTCATTATTTAGTAGGTAACTAATATTTTAGACATCTCAGAAAAGTATGAACTGTTGGTATTAACTAAATATCACAAGGAACACTTGATTGTCACATAAACTCCTTAGTTGCGACATCTTCTGAATATCTTCAACCTTAATGGGCAGTGTCATATCCCTCATCAAGTATCTTTGTGGCTTAAGAACTTCATTTCTCTTTCTAAAAAAATGAAATTTGGAGAACTTCAGTTCTTAAAATTTGTTCTTTATTTATTTAAAAACCTCAATTAATTTTACTCAAGGTGTTCACTGAAGATATGGGAAAATTGTACATCATTCATATAACCCAATATATGGAACATTCTGAGGTCCCCCCAACAGTCCATCCATTTGCCGCTGGAAGGTTGCAGGGGCATTGCATAACCTTATGGCCACGCAAGTCATTTCAAATAAACCCTTTATTGGATAAATTTACACTTCTCTATGTCCTTGAGCAAGCTTAAAGAGCTAGTAACCACAGGAGGCGTGCATTACCAAGAGGGATTGTGATTTCACTAATCTTCTAATGGGGTTAATTCATGTAGTGTAAAGTTATTATCCAAATTATTAAGAACTGAAAGTGACAATCCAATTTTATTTTATAACTAATGTCCTTTATTCAATCAGAGGTAATATAGATCCACAGACTATTTTGGGTTCAAATAGCAAGATTTTAAGCTGTAATTTATAATTTAAATGCTACTTGGTTACTTCAACTCTAAACTTCTAGTAAATCTAAATTCTATGAGTTGGGCACTTCCAGTCTTTACTTTATACTGAACCCTTGTAATCATTCAAAAAACTTAAGACTAACTAAAGAAAGCTGTATAGTCATTGATTAAAGCATTGGTCTTCTTTTTATGACTGACGTAAGGAGTATAACAAAACCTCATCTCCATTTTGTCAAGAATGGGTATCTCATAAAGGCCAGGTACAATATTGTTTCACAATTTAATATAGACTCAAATTTTTTAATAGGTAGGGGTGGTACAAAGGTTATGGTTTTTCCACTCAAATTCATTGGTTGATCAGTGAAGGTAGCCATGAGGACCATAGTGGGCACTTGATATTCTGGATAAGCACCCAGGGACAAGTTAGCTCCACTTTTGATAAGGTATTAGCACCCATGAATATTTCAACCTATAAAATGTTTATATGGTAACTTGTATCCAGTCTCTACAAGTCATGTGATACTGATGGGATGCAACCATATTTTTTTATATATGATACCCTTAAACTCTAGAACCTAATATAGAAGAGAAAAAGTGGTTTAGGTCAAACACCCTGATATTTAAGTCATTAAATGATCTTTGGAAAAAATTTTAACAAACATGTAAGGATTCCTTCTCTTAAAGCTTATTAAGCTCTATATAGTGGACATATGATAGACCAGTATACTAATATTTACCCACATAGTTTTTTGTATCAATGCCAACCAGAAATTAGAAACTGATGATTGGGTCATAGCAACCATTATTTGTATTTAAAGAAGCAAACACCACTATTGTTCCAAATCGGATTAGGATTGAGAAAAAAGATCCAAGAGACTTAGTATGAGAGGGCTAGCAGCTTCATACTCCATAATGTGGTTTATGTCAGAAGCTCATAATAGGTTTCAAATGGTTAGAAAGGACTAAGTTGATGGGCAAACCAGTGTCTAGTACAGCCATTACCTTCACATTATTTATCATTATTTCTACTCAAGTGACATTGTAGCCAAAAATGTGTTATTAAAAATGGCATTCTAAATAGAGGGCTCATCACAAGAGATGGCAATTTTTCAAAAGACTAAGATAGGATTAACATAAGGCTTTATTTTTACTCAATTGGTAAGGGATATCGATATATAGGATGTTGATACTAAAATAACTTTCAGCTTTGGTAAAAATTATTAATTTGGTATTAAAGCACATAAAATTCCATTATTATAAGGAGCCCCTTCCCTAGAATGACATTTCTCTTTCTCAACTCATCACTTTATTTTTTATAATGATGGTACACATGATGGTTATGAAGCCTGCAGTAGGCAAATGGATTTTTTTGTTAGTTGTTGTGCTCTGACCACTGCATAAACACTGGGGCGAGGTGTTCTCATAGAGGATTTTTGACATGTCGCAGGGGTAGTGAGATTTAAATAGTATTCTTTGTACATACAGTATTAAAGCTGAATTTTCTTAACCACCTTAAAGTATGATGAAATTTTATAGTCAATAGAGTTGGCGAATATCATGGTAGTTATTGCTTTGTCAAGGGTAACTTGGATACAGAATTTCAGGGCTGAAGCCTCATAATAGAGTAATGGTATTAATAAAATAACTGGCACCCCTTTTTAGGTTGCATACTATAAAGGATTGCTTCCTAATAGATAAGGTCAGGTACTTCCATTATTCTATTATGATTGCCATGTTCATTTTCTCCCAAGTAATGTAATGATAATAATGGTGAATCATTACATCTAAGGTGACGCTGTCAATACAGGCTTTTATGTGCTCAGCTTTCTGTCTTTCAGCGGCTTCTTCCACAGCTCTTTTTTTTACATATAAAAGGTACGTCAAGTCATTCACTTGAAAAATACTTGTCTTCAAGTGTTGGCTAAAAGTTAATGCTGGGAATGGAGAGCGCATGTAAAGCTGGGTAGGAGATTAGTTCTCTTTGAATAACTTAATCTCAGGTATGTCAGCAAGCACTTAGGTACAATCAAGTTGCTAGGAGAAGAGATTAAGATCCTTCTGAAGTCCTTCACACCATCTCCTGGGATATATGCTGGATGCAAATCTGCTATATCCTAGGCTCTCCTGTATCTCATTAGTCTGCTTTCAACCCTTCATTGAAACTTTACTTGACTGTTATGGTTAAATGACTTGATAGTAGGCATCAACCCCAAGGATAAGGCTGGGCGGCAGGAGTCCCATAAGGTGAAACTTCATGCCCTCCCTGACCTCAAGCACACATTAGACCAACGCTGGGTACAAGCCAAATATGGCCAAGTTGGTACTAGTGAGGTGCATAATGCCCAGCCCCTTGTATCAGCTCAGGCATTAAAACGGATGAGCTTTTATTAATAATGGCGGTTCAATTTGGTTGTTTGGGGAATGGGGGTTCAAAAAACTGTTCCATTTACAAAATTACACGTTCAGGTAGAGTACAACTTCAATCAATTACTCGAGAGAAGTCAGTTTCAGTGTATTCTACCAATTTGGATGGAAGCGTTTGCCTATTGGTGAATCAGTGCTTGGGACCACTTTGGAAGACCCAGAATTACCCTGACGATGTTAAATATAGTTTTTGTGACCGGCATTCCTTTTTGGTCAACTTTTCTCAATAAACTTTACCGTTTTTTACGTTTTATTTATGGTTCCTTAGGTGAACCTGAGTGAGGACCTCTGAGGAGGTCAAAAACTACGTTGGCCACTACATTCTATCACAAATAACAAAAGTTTTGGGTGCACCTTTAGGCTGCTCAGGTCCCCTCCAGATCGAGGCACCCAAGCCTCCTAGCACTGATTTACATTTGATTATGGACTCCCCTTTAGGGTCCACACAAGTTTTGTTGTTTCTTTTTTATAGTACTAGATGGTCCCAAAAGTTTTGTTGTTTCTTGCTTACCTGATATTGTACACTGCGCTGTACACCCTTGCCTTGGGTCCATTCTGTACTGGCACCATTTGTGATGCCTTGTTTCCCATTCTCTTAACGGCTAGTTCCCTGATGGTGTGGGTTTGCGTCCTGCACCACCTCTCAGGGAATGAGAGAGTTACAGACACTCTCTTGACATTGACGGCATTCAAAGGTTTAGTATTGCAACATGAATTGGTCAATATTATTGTTAAGGAAATCTTAGTATGATTTTGGCTAGCTTTTTATACTAGCGTATAACTAATGGAAATTAGTAACTCTATATGATAACACTTCTAAGCTCATAGTAAATCTATATAGTCTTCTTTCTTAGTCATCCAACACTCAAAAATAATACCACTTAATTATCATTACAAATTCAAAAGCTTATTGCTAATTGAAATTTGTTACCGCCTCCAAGGGAGGCTCAATAGTGGAGTGAATATTAGGAGGACAATGTGATCCAGTAGATCTAGGTGGCCTGGTAATTTAGGTGACCCAAAAATCTTTTTGACCCTGTGAGTCCTACAGAGTCCTCAAGTCTAGGTGTTCCTTCCTAGATGTTTACCTCATATACTGGAGATATATTTGGTCATTAGAGTTAGCTGGTTATTCATATAAGATCAGATTTTGGCTATAATAAGTACTTTGTTTTCTTACTTATTGGGAAGTCAAAGCTTAATCACTACCCAATATAAAAGTTGGGAATAGATGTATAGGTATTTAGGACTTGTAGGGAGACCTCATTCCACTTATATTTCAAAGTAATTGTTCATTATTACCATTTGGCATTTCAAGTTGTTTGTACCAATTTTATCATAATAGCTCAATAATTGCATCATCATCTATCAGAAGAAAATTCCATATAGCTCAATATAGAGAGAATGAAGCTTATAAATAAGATCAAATTGTATCTGGATTTTTACATGATGCAGTCCCAAAAACTGCAAATGATGGAGGACAGGATGCAAAACTTTCAGAGATAAAATTTTTGTTGGGTAGACTCAAATCTAGAACTTGAGATATGTCTGTCGTATACAGATGATAAGGTTTAGAGCAATCATGGATAATCAAGATTAACTATCCGTTCTTGCAGGGCTTCTGTTTTGAGATGCTTGATGGTGCTATTCCTAAGAAGCTAGCAGTCAATAATTGTTTTGAGTCTATGAAGTTCATAGATATTT
The DNA here is from genome assembly GCA_022478985.1 of Massospora cicadina. Classification (NCBI taxonomy): domain Eukaryota; kingdom Fungi; phylum Entomophthoromycota; class Entomophthoromycetes; order Entomophthorales; family Entomophthoraceae; genus Massospora; species Massospora cicadina. The sequence continues at coordinate 91,974 of JAKSZP010015909.1, read as the reverse complement.
TAATAACTTTTATTAGGTGGACAAGTCTCACTTAGGTCCCAATAAATCAAGTATCTGTATTATGTTAAGAATGCAAAAAGACTTATTGAAGTAAAAATACCAAAAGAAATTTAAAAGAAAAAGCGTAACACTATTATTAGTTATATTGAGGCTATTTATATGTTACATTTAACAACTTAATCCCCTATAAATAAAAGAAATAATATATTTAATAAAGGGTGGGCTATCTTAATGGATGCTCTTCCTTGTATTCACATATGAATTCATGTTTTCTTTGTAGCTTAGACTGTATAGGTGGTATATGGGCTCTTAATGACCCATTCAATAAAGCTTTGTATTATTCAAAACAATCTTTGTAAAGATTCTGGCTTTTTACCCTTTATATGGTACTATTTAATTTTTAGTTTTGTAAGTTATTAATGGAGAGATTGCTTATGTCCCAATGCCCTGATACTTTGTATAAGTAATATTTTATTTTTTAGTACTAGATGGTATAAGTAATATTTTATTAATGGAATTATGTCCTTAAGTCAGAACAAGGGGATTTTCTAGTATCAATTTGATCATCACTTTATTCAGTTAAATATATAGTATATTGGGGGATTTTCTAAAATCCCTTATGAAGTTAACTCAACGAGTCTCTATGAAAAATTAAATTTATTGATCTTATTTTTACTATGACTGATACCCTAGTATTTGACAGTCCTCAAGGTCAAAGTAACATGAATCAAGGCTTCCACAATTTCAATCATTTTGGTTAATTGAATTTATATGCTAAATTATCAAGAGTCATAAGGGTGAAAGTTATCAATTCTTTGGGATGTGACTGACTTATACTATTAATGTGACTTTTTTAGTTTAGGGAGTGCATCCATCAGTTTGCACTAATGCTCTTTGAAGATCAATGAGAGTCCTATTTAAGATTATTCAGCTTTGTAAGTATATGTTTTCGCTAAGATACCCTAGTTTATCTGGGAAGAAGTATCAATTGTCAGATTTGGCAAGTCTGAATTTTAGATGCTAGCCCTTGAAAGGCTCATGATTATTAGCTTCTTTAGCTCACATCAGTCTTTTTAGTAAGCCTTGTATACCAAGGAATAATTATGCCTTTGGAAGTTATTATATACTAAAAGTGCATAAAATTTTTACTTTGTTAATTAAGGTTCAAAGATATTCGTATGTCGCGCCTGAACATTATTTATTTATAAATTTTAAAATATTTGTGAGACTCAATATTTCCAGAAATTGCTTTACTTGTTCTTATTATAAGATGTTACCAATTTTTTTCTCATAAAGGTCAATCAATTTATAGATGATTTATTGTACCCTTGCAATCCTGGGTTTAGTTAATGGATTCATAGTTGGTGTTATTCTTGCCAAATTAATCTCATTTTGAACATAGCTTGTACAAAAACTAGCTCAATTTCAGCACTCCCAACAATGGTCAACCCCTTTTGTGATATTACTGAATTAAGGATGCATCACTGCTTCAAAACGTAATTTCTTAAGTATCTGTTTAGACATTTCTGAGTTTGGTTTTACATAAGAAAAAGAAGTAAATCTTGGTTTGATTTATAAAGCTAAAAGAACCAAAACACAAGATAATGGAATATATAAATCTTAAACCATATCTAGCATTTATATAAGAACGGGTGTATCTTAACAATAGGTACAGGGTTCTTGCCTAACTTGAAGATAAAATAAACGCTGGAGCCCTTTTACACTATATTCTAGATATACTATAAGCTCAAATATGTTTAAATTAAGTTATAATATTTAAAATTCTACAGATAGCATCAACTTCTTTTAAAATAAGAATAAGGAATAAAACTGAAGACCCAAAAAGAGTAGAATTATATATAGCTTATTATTAAAAAGGGTAACACTAAATTAAAGGATACAATGATTTATATAAATTGTAAGAAATACCAGTGCCCTTGTTAATCAAGATCAAAATTACCAAAAAAATTTGTTAAATACTAATTGCTATAGCATAAAAAATGTGATAATCCACAGGGAATCTCCATTTAAAAAAATTGTCAATTTGTGATTACCAAGAGGAAATAATAATGATGATAATAAAAAGCTTTGCTCATTATCACTGTAAAGCTTAAGGTTGGCAATGAGGCCTAACAACTTTCATAAGATGGGAACTATATATAATGGGAGGAAATAAGATTTCAGGATAATAGTACAGACAGTTTTTACTGTAATTAAACCCCATATCTTTCAATTGATTTAATCTTCCTTGCTGTTCTTTTTTATAGTATATGGTCTTAAACCAAGGGGGAACATTAGACGATTAGTGAATTACGTCTAGGCTCCAAAAGGATGGAGGCGTGTGGAAGGAAGTAAAAATGTGTTAGAAATGGAGGGGAGGGGGTTCTGGCCATATTTTTTTTAGTACTAGATGGTCCCGGGGTTCTGGCCATATTCATGATTCAGTTTAGACTGAGCTGGAAAGGGCTATTGACATAATGCATATTTTAAGGATAATCTTGAGGTGGAACTTGAATTGGTTAAGATTGGGAGGAATTTTGCAAAAATAGGTGTCAAAGGAGGCGCAGAGTAAAGATTGTAGAGGTTTATCTGCAGAACCAGAATTGGACCAGATATTTTTAAATACATAAAATTAGGTACTGTAATTATATCATGTCTTAGACTAGATTTATGTTCAATGGCTGGTCCTCTACATCCCCTACACCTTTAGCAGTAATGAAACTTTCTACCCTTATAAGTTCTAGACCTTGGCTGGGATCACGTCAGTTGGAGTAAAACGTTGCGAAATTGGGGATGATGGTGTCACAGATAGTTCCATTTTACCAAAATTGAGAGCCCAAAAAAGGACAAAAAAAAGAGATTTATAAATGTCAGATTCTAGTGGTTGACTCAAAAAATAAATCCTTTGAAAACAATCAACTCAGGCCAATTACCCTTTCAATAATTTAGCTGTTTGCTTAACAATAAGCTTAGGCCAATTAATCTTATAATGACTCAGGCTGAATTATCTCACATCAACTTAGGCCAATTAATCTTATAATGACTCAGGCTGAATTATCTCACATCAACTTAGGCCAATTTTACTAATGACAACACAACAATTTTTCCCAATTTATTAGGCATAATAATACTATATCTTCAAGAAATCGTCCTGGGACAGATCCCCAAATATAGCTTTAAAGTTCCCAGGGACCAATGACAGTAATAAGATTGCCCCTCAATTTATTGCAATCAGTTTCCCGCTCTATGGCAACTTTTGTATGCCAATCCTTGTTATTGTCTTGTTAGAACTTACACATGGACTGCCCAAATGGGAGTACCTAGTGCTATCAAGAAGCCTGCCAACGTCCCAATTAGAGGTATGTAACTTACATTTAATTGATGCTAAATTTCCCAGAAGTCATATTTTGTCAGTTGTATGAAAAATGAAATTGAGCTGACTTTAGGGCAATTTTGCACCTTCATGTTGCGAATTTTATACCTGAAACCTTCCCAAATCTGAGATTGTTTTACCACCAATAGTTCTAGCAATAGTTCATGGTTGTATAAGTTCAAAGCCAAAAAGAGGTGGAAAATAAATCTGCGGTAATTTAGTGCTCATAATGTGGCCAGGAGTTGCCCTAGAAGTATAAATACTGGTGCCTGGCCTAATAAAAGGATCATCCAATTTTATATTTTAGTAAAAATACATTTTTAATCCTCTTTTGCCTAATTTTTATCCGATTCTGCTCTTAAAAGAGTGTCACCAAGCTGTTAAGTCAAAAATTCAGCTTGTACCTTTGCCTGCCTTGGTAGTAGTTCCTGAATCCAAAGAAAAAACTAGCCCAAGATTAACCAGAAAATTCAGACTAATTTAGATAAGCCTAGTGAGCTTTTAAACGGTTAACACAACATAAGACACTTGCAAAAAATGAGGATCTTTTGGACAGACTTCTTCCTAATTATATACACATGAAAATTCTTATCAAGTGAGCGATCCTTAGATTTATAAACTGGTGCTCACTCAAAATCAGAACACTCTCAGAAATGGACCCACACAACCAGTTACCGTCAGATTCAACATGGAGAGAAATTGACAATGAGATGGAAACTAGTAACAAGGAAATCTCTGATTATTTTATTACCTGCCACCAAGGATTTAAATGGGTAACTCTTACTCCCTGGATCTTATCACAGTGGGAAAGATTATGTAGATGCATCAAGCCTGATTGATCTTACACTAAAAGCGTTAAGGCTATGTTAGAAACTTTATATCATAGATTTAGGATTAGTACATTGCAAACAGATCCCTCTTTTAGCCTGTTCTACTATCTCAAGGATCAGGCACTCAAAATGGAGATATACATGAAGTATCATGATGCAACCATGGCATCTCTTTCCAGACGCCTCACAGACAGTCAAGCAACTAATGAATGTCTGGATAACTTTTTTCCAACCCTCAATCAAAGCATATCCAGCGAAATCTTTCTAGACAAAATCTAGAACACGTAAATATACCGTGTAAAGGGAGGAGCAACCTTTATAAAGCTCTACTGGATAAATTAAATTCCGTTTTACCAAAGTCTGAAAAGCAATCGTGGATAATACAGGACTTGCCAACGAAGCTCATTAAAGATTAAACACCCTTGAGTAGCTAATAAACTTAGGTAAAAGATAGCCGCAAAAGCTTTGCTCACTTAGGCTATTGCATGAACGGGTACATAACATGACTACCCGCTGTCAAAAGCTGGAAACACATTCTGGATTCCTATTATCTCATACATAATGACTCGCCACACAGGCTACTTCAGGCCAAAGAGAGCACCTGTACTAAAATTCAAAGCATGTTCACTTTGAGGAGTAAGTTCATACTGAGTTGAGTATTTTAAACAAGAACATCAAAGATCTTATGGCTTTACAGCATTCTAAATAGGGATGAGGATGATGATCAGATCAAAGTGGAATTTTAAAATTTGGATTGTTTTGTCAAGATTGCAGGCTTGAAATATTGATCTTACTAAGGAGAATTGTGAACCCAGAATGCAATTAGCAAATTTAGATTCCTGAGTAGAACTGTATGGCTGGAGATATAAAAAGCATAACATCAATAAAGCTAATTCAAGAAGGAGCATAACAACCTTAAAAAGAAGTCGAATCCCTTTAAAAAGAAAAGTTACCAGTACTCACTCAGCCTTGATGATGGAGAAATTGAAAAAGTCTCTGTCCATTTGGCCAAGAAACGTCTTTGAAAACCAAATAAGGGCCAAATTCAAGTATCAGAACCTAGAAGTTTGGAGCAATATCTTGAAACTGATTCATTGGGAATTGATACTAATGCATAAATTGATATTTCAAACATCATTCTATGCTTAAAGTTCTGGAATAAGTCCTGACTTTAGATAATCCCAACGGAAAAGAGGTCCAATTTTTACTGATGATTTGCCACAACGATCAAGTATTAGAAGAAGTGTGACAAAGATTCCTGAAACAGGGAAAGATGGTTACAAACCTCTAAACTTGCAGTAGTTTATTAAGGATGGGAATGTTTAATCTATTCTCAAGCTATTTGAAAGACAATGCAGGGAGCATCAATTCATGCCAAAGGATCAGCATTAATCAACTCACTCGATGCCCACAGCTGTGATATTATTATGCATTTTTTGAGTGGCGATTGGTTTTATATGGATGCTAAAATTGTGGTGATAAAACAATTTTGAGTGCCTGGAAACTTATCGTCCAAAAAACTGAGCTTTCAATATCAAATTCAAGAAGAATGTAACTATTAAAGATTTTGCTGACAGATTTTTCCATATGGCACAAAAATTGATTGGGTGTAAAGCAATTACTGAGTTTGATGCTAAGATTGCAATGGAGCACACAGTCATGCCCTATTGTGACTTGCACTGTGTCATGATACCAGCATTTAGTAGTGAAATGGAAACCTAGGAGCTTACCATTTATTTGAGAAGCTGTGCCCGCAGTTTTAATGCTCCTAATTAGCCCACAGACCAGCAAGTTTTTTCCGATTTTTTGCCCAAAAAGTAACACTATGTCCGATAAGGGAAAAATGCTAAACTATAAACCAAAAAATTGGAGCAAAAACATCATCCAGTGCCGATTACATGCCAAAACTATTTTCAAAAGGGGCATATTGCTAGCTAATGCTACATATAGTCAAACAAAAAACCTTGGTTATACGGTGCATTATCTCCAACAGTGACGACGAAGTGGGAAAAGGGCAGATGGTGTAGAGGCGGAAAGCTCTATCTCCACCAGTGTTTATCAAACCAGTCCACCTGACCTGGTGAGCTCTTTTAGGCCTATAATGTTACCAAATATAGCCTCTACCATGTCGTCACTAATGATGTCCTTACGGTCACTACTCAGGCAAAAGCAAAAGCAACCAAACCATTAAAAAGACCTTAGAAGCCTGAGCAGAGGCGTTGAAACCTTAGGCAAAGCATATTATTGATCAGGATTTGGTCCTCCAACCTGTATGTTCAACCGACCTACCTTTGCTTAACAACGTACAAGTAGTAATTCCAATGTGGACCTTAGCAGATGACTTCCCAGATATCTGCTCAAGACTACAATCACATCTGGAATTGGGCAGCAATCAAAGTATTCACACAATAAATATCTTTTAAAACTACTCTGAATGTACATATGTGAATATAGCAGTAAACATGTTCCGATTATGGCCATCGTTAATAGTGAAGCTCCTATCAATATAGTCAGCACAAATTTGGTTAACTGATAAAAATTGCGCTAAATATTGCCCACTGTCAGGAATATAGCACAGTTGGAGCGCATACGACCAAATTTCTTGGTGCATACAGTACCCTACCCCTAAGATTTAGGTCTATTGTAGTGATAGCAACTGCCAAGTATAGCCAAATAAAACTACAATATCCTAATCAGGACTAATTTCCTAAGGAGATTTGGAGCTGTTATAAATAACAAAGACAATACTCTAACCATTCTCAGCCAGGATATCCCACTCAACTATATTAATGATAGAGAAGTTCAGAAAAAGAAGCCTGGCACTTTTCATAAATCTGGCCTGTAAAGATGGAGTAGTCCCAAAATAATGTTAAAGAATAATTGATGATAAAAATTACCCACCTAGATTAATGAGATAAAGGGCATCCCTCTGTGGGAAAATCAGCACATTACTATATCATCAGGAGATCAAGTAATTTCAAGACTGTACTGACAATTAATATCCTGGAAGACTATATGGTGAAGTATACCAGCCATGGTCCAAATTGCAATTTGAGCCAAATAATGCACCTGGTATAATCATCCCCACCCATGGAGAAATTCACATCTTTTGTGCAAACTTAAAAAATCAGCCCATTACTATCAAGTGGCATCAGACAATCGCTTTCCTGTTCTGTCCTACCATGGAAATTAAGATCTTTCACAAGCTTAAACTTTCTTTCAAATTTGAGCTTCCTGACAAGGACCTAATCAGCATTAATAATATTGTACTAAGGCCTATTTAAGCAACTTGACCAACTCTGAGAAAAGTTAATCTCAAGAGTTTTTCTTAAACATCACATAATATATGCACAAGATGATTTTGACAAAGGATGTGCTAAAGATGTCGTCCAAACTATTGACCAGATATCATCAACTGATTTTGTTATGCAGGATTAGACGCTTGAAATCATCAGAAGAAGCTGTTCCAAGGGGATTAAGCACTCCTTAGTTGCGTCATGTTAGTTACTTCAAAAAATTTCTTGGGCTGCACCAATTTTAATAGAAAATGAAGGATGGCAGCAATCAAGTTGTCATTGATTACTGGAGATTAAAATACATCACAAAGAAAGGCTCGTACCCTCTGCCATGGATTGACAATGCCTTGGACAGGCTAGGGGGTGCAAAGTTCTTCTCAGTGATGGACCTTATTGGTGGGTATTGACAAATAGATATGGCCAAAGAGGAGCGTGATAAATGTGCAATTATAGCCCAAGAGCCTGTTTCTGCTGACAAGAATGCTTCAGGGGCTCTGCAATGCCCTGCTACCTTCATGAGAGCCATGGACACAATCCTCGGAGATCTATAGTTGTCATGTTTATTAGTGTATCTTGACAATAATAATGTTTTCAGCTGCACTTTTGATGCCAACCTGGAACACTCAGAGGAGGTTTAAGAAGGCTAGCAGTTGCAAACGTGAAAATCAAGCCCAAAAAAGTGCCAAATATTTAAGGATCAGCTGAAAATCTTGGTTTTGTAATTGACAAAGTAGGTCTTAAGTCCCAAGACTCTTCGTAGAAGCCAACTCCAAAATGGCAGCCTAAATCCAAGTGCAATATTCAAGTAAAACTAGGCATGATCAGTTACTATCACCATTTTATTGTCTATTTTTCACAACTTAAGCCGCTATTCTATCTACACAAGGATAAGGTCCCATTTGCCTGGAATCTGGATTGCCAAGAAGCATTAAATCAACTTCAATTAGCACTATTGGTAGCTCTCATCCTCCAATGTCTGGACTTTGATTGGGAATGCATCGTCCAAACTGAAGCATCACTAATGGCAATTGGAGCCGTATAATCTCAGATTGGGAAGTATGGTGAAAAGCATCCAGTTGCCTTTGCTAATTGGACCCTAAAAGCTCACGAGAGAAATTATATGGTGACAGAACAGGAATGCTTGGCCATCTTATACGATTGCAAGCATTCAGTATATCTAAATGGCACTCACTTTATCGTTTTTACCAATCATGCATCTCTAATATGGATGTACAACTTAAGGGAGCCTGAGGTCCGATTAGCCCACTGAGCGTTAAAGCTTCAAGCCTATGACTACACAATTGAGCATTTCACTGGGATTAAGCATTAAAACGCGAACTGCCTAGCCTGACTGCCCACTATTTCAACACTTAGCCTGACCGGTGATTATTTGCTTAAGAAGATGATCAGTGGAGAGTACCAAAATGAGCCTAAATCCGTCCAAAAACTATTATTGGACATGCAACAAGATACAATTTATTGAAAATAGGACACTTTACAAGATTATCGAGGCAAAAAGTATGTATTTCCAAGACCATCAGCCCAAACAGACATCATTTTGGCATCCCATGAGGCCATAGGGCACGGTGGATTAAAGAAGAATAGTATCTGAAGAAAACTACTATTGGGAGTCAATGCATTTCGATATCCAAGAAATGCTAGAATGCTGTGTAGATTCAAGGCATAAAACTGTTTTGAAAAAGCACATCATATATGATTGTTCAGCCCAAGTTTGCCTGGCATACCATATCTATTGACGTTGTTGCACCTCTTTTAACAAGCAATTCAAGAGCCAAGTACAACATCATAGCTATCAACCACTTGACTAAATGGGTCGAAGCTAAGGCTATTCAGGAAGCAGGAGCAGCAACTACAGCCAATATCGTCCTTGAAAAATTCTCTACAAGCATGGATGACCCCAAATTTTCTTTACAGATAAAGGAGCAAATTTCTATTCCCAAGTCTTCACCAAGCTCAACCATTAATGGGAGTTTGAGGCGTGCTTTCCGCTCTCTATCACACCGAAACCAATGGTATGGTTGAGCAAGAAAATGGGACGTTAGTGACTATCATCAAGAAATTAACTTCAACCAAACCATCTGAATGAAGTACTACCTGAGATATCCATATTTTTCTTCATCTCCTACCATTCAGCTACTAGGATGTCATCTTTTCACTTATTATATGGAAGACATCCATCCCTACCATCACTTCTATATTCAGCCCTAGAAGATCCTGTTGAGAACAAATTTCCTCAATATGTTGAGGACTTGTTGATACCCCTAATCAAATTGCAATCTCGAGCCTTTGACAACAGTTTTGCCATGAAAAAGGACTGACATGAAAAGGTTTAAGAAAATTGCTACTAACTGGCCAATTTCAAAGTAGGTAATGAAGTTTTTTTTGCAACACCTACAGATTGGAAAAAATTTCAGAATCTTGATCACAACTAGGTTGGCTATTTAAAATAATTGAGGCCAACACAATATATCTATAATCAAAGGTGCTAAAACTGGCCATATATACAAACATGTCCACACAAAAAGTCTAAGAAGTTTAATAAGTTGGCCAATTAAGACATATATATAATAATCTTATTTGAGTTGGGCTGACCTTGGGACAAACATGCTGCGCTGAAAAAATGGTGTAGATAAAGAAATAAAGGGGCCACAACCTAAACCTGAGTACCTTGGGGAAAACATTGTGACAAGTGTTCCCATTGAACCTGGCGGTGGTAGAGTTGGTTTTATTGAACTACTCAGTGAATTTTCACTAATATTGAGGAAGATTTGCAGTTCTAAGTTGACAGTTAGGAAGGGGACCAGAAGCCAGCTCTGCACCCTCCTCTGAAGTTGGCGCAAAATTGCTTTGCCAAACAGCCAAAATTGAATGATTCAATTAGTTTTTTGTTGATGCAATTGCTAATTTTGATGGGATTTGGAACGAATTTTTGAATTTTTCAAGATAGGTAATGTAAATTGTCCATAGGGACAATGCAAAAATGGCCACTTGGAGAAATTTTGGGGTGGGTGAGTCAATACTAAGTGCCCTAAAATGTGTCATCATGCAAAGTTAAGTGAGTACTCAGTCAGTGCCATCAGTGACCATGTTAATTTTAAATAATTTGGGCCACTGGGCACTCTTTCAACCTGTGTACTAGGGCTTTATGTACTCCTCACACTTTACAGGGTTCTTGGGTTGAAAAAGACCGCTAAGCTGTTCAATAAGCCTTGTATAAGCATCGCCAGATGTGTACCCATATGTATAATAATAGCATTAAAAATGAAGAAAAAAAGAATATTAATTATATTTTATTGATAAATATAATATAATAAAATAAAACGAAAAGGGAAAATCATATAACATAACTAATTATATCTATTGTTGACTCTTGAGGAGAAGAGGGGATCCAACTCCAAATACATTGGCAATTAGGGCTGACGTTAAATTAGACATCTCGCCCTATATCTATCAGCAATCTGAGCTAAAACCAAAACTGCTTACAACGATCAAATGCAGGCTAATCAGAAATCTTAGGGCTTATGTTTGAGTTTATTTGGAGGAAATGTCTGATTCTGGTGTTTAACTAAAAAAATAAACCCTTTGACAACCAATAACTCAGGCCAATTACCCTTAAAATAACTTGGGCTGATTATCACAACAATGAGCTTAGCCAATTACTTTAACACGACTCAGGCCAATTATCCTCACATCAACTTAAGCCTATTTTACTTACAACAAATTAAAATTGGTCCCAATTAATCTAGCATAATATTACTATAACGTCAAAAAATTATCCTGGATTGAATTGCCAAAATAGCTCAAACGATCCCATGGATCAATGACAGTAATAGGATTGCCCCTCTTTTTTTAACACTAGTGGTGCCCAACCCAAAAGGGGAGGCGCCACACATCTTATTTGCAAATGGGCCAAACAAAGAATTTGTCATAAGCAAAAAAACCTAATATGGCACTTCAGCTAATAGCCTAGGAAGCCATAACAGAAGGTGAGGAAGCTTTGGGGAAACTTTTGTCTGGCGTCCGCTTTAGCTGGTGGACCATGGCAGACAGCATTGTGGTGGGAGCATCAGCGACATGTGACATAAGGAGGTATAATTGTGGGTTTTCTTCATTTATGAGGCGGCAGTGTCCCACGCCTCAATGTATTGAGCAAGTTGATGCTCAGCAAAGAGAGATGAGAGCAAGCACACAAGTGAAAGACTTGATGCGTTGGTGGGTTTGGGGATAATTGGGGTCAAACAGAGAAGTTTTTGCTGCGTCAATGCAAGCGTGAATTGCTCCAAAAGTGAGCTCCTCAATTTCATATTTTGCATCCTCATCAAACTCATGGGGGTAATTTTGGGTGGGAATACCCTCAACAAAGGGTTCCATTGTTCCATGGAGATGTTGGCAGAATAGGTGTTGGCTGGAGCAGCTGCTGCTTCTACTGCCATTTTATTTGTATTTTTATAACTAGGGAAACGGTTTTTTGATCAAAAATAGAGGAGACGCAATTCAGGAAAATTTACAAAAATTCTTCAAAGCAAACCCTGGCTTGACATTAGATGGTTGGTCACTATCATCGAGCCATTTGTTACACTCAAATGGATTTAGTGCAGCTAATGCTGGGCCAGCCACCAGATTTCATGCAATTACAGAACATATCGGCTGCAAACAGTTGACCATGGTGGCTCAGTTGAAACTGTCTCAACCATCAGCTCAGGATTTTATAATACTGACAAATTTTTAAAAAAATTACATTTTTGATTGGATGCTGCTTTGGAAGCAGTGCCCAAATTAGCCAAGGTTGGGGGTGGGAGGATCATGCCCCACTCAAAAAATCTGGGTGAGGCACAGCAGCCTGACGCCAGAAGGAGGAGCGGTGGAAGCGGTGGAGGCAGAATCCATGGGGCACTTGCACTTTGAATGATCTAATTCGAAGCACAAGGGGCATATGGCGCAGCTGTTTTTGACATGCGCCCAAAAAGGGTGTCAGGTGCAGATCTGATCACAGTGTGGGGGGGATTGCAAGATGGGTGTCACGGTGGAATGGGAAGATCATTGCAAAGGCGTGAGGCCCTGCCAACTGATCTGCACCGTTGGGAACTACAGAATGCAAGATGGGGTCTGTGCCATAAACAGCCAAACCCTCCATCAGTTCATGGCAAAGGCGTTCAGGGGAGAGAAACAAAGACAACCTGTCAAACTGGACCACCAAAGTGGCCTCATCCAGGAGCCATGTGCAAACAGTGGGGATTGGAATTTTTTTGACAGCTTAAATTCTGCCACTGCATCATCCTCATATCTAAAGCTGAGGTCAAAATAGCCCTTGAAAGGGCAAAAATTAATATATCCGTTGGGTTTGAAAACTGCCGTGGCCATCTTAAGATGGCCACGCTCATCTATGGTAAAAGATTCCCATATTTGCCCAGAGGCCAAAATGCAGGTTGCTCCGAGGGAGCACTAAAGGGCTCTGGAGCACCACCTGTGAGCTTGTGAGATGGTGAGCTAAGTCCTGAGGTGGGACATAACGCCCTGTGGCATTGGGAGGGCTAGCAGAGCCAACCTGGGCGCACTTCAGCGGTGGCCAAAGGATGCCAGAAGGCGGTGCACCACCACACTCAAGAGGGGACAGCAGGTGTCAACAGCATTGATATACTGATTAAATTGCTTGATTTGAGCGGCTGGATTTCTGTAGTTTTAAAAAACTTAAAATTCGGCTTTGATTTAGTTGATCAAAGTGAAAGAAAGCTAATAAGATTGCCCCTCAATTTCTTGCATTCAGCTTTCCGCCCTATGGCAAATTTTGTATGTCAATCCTTGTTATTAGCATGATAGCACTCGCACATGGACTGCCCAAATGGGAGTACCTAGTGCTTTCAAGAAGCCTGCCAAAGTCCCAATTAGGGAAATGTAATATACCTATAATTGATGCTAAATTTCCCAGAAGTCATATTTTGTCAATTGTATGACAAAATGAAATTGGGCTGACTTTAGGGCAATTTTGCACTTTCGTGTTGCGATTTTTATACCTGAAACCTTCCCAAATCTGAGATTGTTTTACCACCAATAGTCCTAGCAATAGTTCATGGTTGTATAAGTTTAAAGCCAAAAAGAGGTGGAAAATAAATCTGCGGTAATTTAGTGCTCATAATGTGGCCAGGACTTGCCTTAGTAGAGTAAAAACTGGTGCCTGGCTTAATGAAAAGATCATTTAATATCTCTTTATAGAAGTATATTTTCTTAATTCTATTTACTAAATTTTTAATAGATTCTGTTCTCAAAAGAGTGTCAACAAGCTTTTAAGTCAAAAATATTCAGCTTGTACCATTGCTTGCCTTAGTAAAAGTTTCCAGGTTCAACAGGACAATTTAGCCCAAGATCAACCAGAAGAGTTGGATCAAATTAAATAATCCTAAAGTGCTTCCAAAAGGTCAATATGCCATAAGACATTGGCTAAAATTTAGGATCTTTTGGCCAGACTTCTTCCTAATTATACACACAGGATATATTCTATCAAGTGAGCTGTCCTCATATGTAACAATAAAATTCAAAATCTTACTACAAAAACATTGGATGATCTTTCTAAGGTTTTAATAAGAAGTGAGTAGTATGCCTCACTTATGGGTAATATTTGGAGAAGATCCATTGGGTGGAAGATGAGTTATTAAAAGATAAAGTTCTTATAAATATACATGTCCAAGATCTTAAAAACGTGATCCTTGAAAATGGCAAAATAAGGTAATGTAGTACTAAAATTAATTGTAAGAGTTATTCTACTTGGCTTAAATTTCATGACCTAAATCAGCAACCTTGTAGAACCCCAATAACTTGAACTTCTAATATAGGTTTACCCCATTTCTTAGGGATATTTATACTATAGAACAAAAATTTTCTATCTATATTTTATTAATTTAAGTTAATGTTTTCTCATTTTATCATTTCATAAAATGCAGATGTAATTCCTGGCATTCTTCGTTGTAAGGTACAAAGAATCACATAAATCAAGCATAGATTTAACATCTTGACCAACTTCATGGTGTTTGAACCTTACCATGCTGATGATATCTTACAAAAGCTTACTAATTTTTAGTAAACTTTGTCATAAAGTTCTTATACCTTTTGTGATCCTTTTTCTCTCTTTTTAATTCCTAAATACATATTAAACCTTTTAAAGTTGTCTGGGATATCATGTACTTTTAGACTCAATGCACCCATATTTCTGGATCAAAACTCTAAGAGTATACTTTCTTTTTTTAAGAATTTCAGTTTCTCTTTCATTATCCTCATAAAAGTCCAAAAACTCTGTTGACTTTTTTAACTTGCTGGTTAGCTTGCGCCAGAAATGTACCCTCACACCTCCACCATTTTGATAGCATTTAAAAAGTGGTAAGATTTTTTACTCTCTATTGGGTGCCCCTCTCTTTCTTGGGACAGCTGAGCGTGCTAAACAGCTTCTTTCACTCAAGGTCCAGCAGGCGAGCAGTTCCTGCCGCCTCCACCTCCACTACTGATACCACAGATGATTATGCTAAAATAAAAGACACACAGACCTGAGCCCTATGGAGGTAAGGACTGAAACTTCCATCATAGGAGTAGGCCAGCACCTTTCTGACTTTGCATCGCTGCGTTACATGGAATACACTCACTTTTATCCATAAAAGTAGATGGGGATAGTAAGACTCTAGCCTTATTCCAGATCACTCACATCTCTTTAGCTTTCACCCTATGCCGCACACTTGAATTGCAACCCTGTTGCAGACCTACCAGTGCATGGGGCTCAGACCCAAAATGGTGTTCATCATACCCCTCATAACCCTAAGATCACTTGTCATACTCTGGAGCTAGTGAAACCCAGGTATAACACCAAGATAAGATCTTATCCACATTGAGCATGTTCAGGAGTCAGCTGTCACTTGGGAGTTTCAAGGAGTGATGAAACACTCTCCCCAGTATCAGCACGTGCGGCATACTACCCATCCCCATTAAGAAGCCATGCATAATTATTGATGAATTTTGAAGGTAAAGCCCGCCTCAACTTTTTATAACTCTTTAATCCTATCGAGTAAGGTACTTAAAATTGGGATTCTTGACACTTTTGCATCAAACATCAGAAAGCCCTTAAAGGATACTTATTGTTCTTGTCCACGTTATTTACTCCATGAGGGAGATTTAAAGCCACTGTTATTACTAACACTGGCTTATCTCAAAATTTCGTAGTTTGAAGTTAGTATATATAGAACTCTCAATACTTCCAGTGCGCCTTGTGAAGGTGAAAGCATCTCAGGAAATCTCCTGATACAAAATAGAGTCCAATATCCCTTTGTGGGATTAACGGCTATTTCACAGAACGTTTTATTGCTGTCAAATAACTCTTATTTCCTTTATTTCTAGGGATTGAGTGGTAGTGCAAGCTTGACCTGAAGACCCAACTTGATTAACAAGTAGTGTTAGCCATTGTTGCCGTTGGCATAGAAGTGCATATCCCATGATTTCTGAACCACCTAAATAAAAATTGTTGGGTTAACGGCCAGCCTTATCTTCTGGCTGGCCTAATTGTAAACTAACGTGATTTTTGCTCCTCCTCTGGAACTTCCTGAGTGTATCAAGGGTATGCTGACCTCTTTGACGCCACAAAAGTCCCCTAATCTAACAGATCATACCCACTTTGATTTTGATATTAAGCTCACTTTTGATCAAGTTAAGATCCAATTCCCCCATCAACCACTTATCATAAAAAGAAAAGCCCTCCAGAAAAGTGGGTCAGTGATATACTCGACAAAGGACAGATTTTTTAATAAGTCATCTTTTTTATTCCCCTCTTTTATTTTTGGAAAAGGCTGATGGTCTTTTCGCCCTTGTTTGGATTATAGCAACCTCAACAGTTAGACAGTACCAGACCCACACCATATAACACTTGAACAGTACAAGGCAAACTACACTATAAAAGGCCAAGATCTTTAGCAAGCAGGATTGCATAAATGCCTTCAACCAGATACGCATTAAGGAGGGTCAGGAATGGTTGACAGCTTTCTGCACCATAAAAGTCATCTATCAAATCTATGTAATGTCATTTGGGCTAAAGAACGCCACCACCTGCTTCCAGCGCTTTATCAATGCCATACTGGGGACATCATTGGAGTGTGTGTTATTGCCTACATGGTTGATGTCAGGAAATTAACCAGATGGAATACTCCACTAGCTTCTAAAATTGGGATTGTAATGGTCAGTCCCAGCATAATGACCAATTACCTAGTATAATGATATTAATGATAAATGTGCCCGTTTGCGCTCCTCATTTAGTTGGGTTATCTATTTTAAAGGTTTTGCCAATGCTGGATTTGTTGGGGCCAATCCTCAACAGCAATTAATGTTATCTCAATTATTGGTACTAAGTCCAAGGATGATCATAATTATTAATATTAAGTTAGGAGAATTTACTGGCTATTTACGCTGAGGATGAATTGAGAGTCTAATTGATGAAGGTTTCTTGATGGAACGCCAATTTGACATTATAATATCAGGTTCACTGGCAACTAATGTCAAGGATGATCCATTCAGTTACTCAATTAGAGATTGACCAGCGACTTATGCTGAGGATAGTTGTAATGCCAGTGGAATGCTGAGGTCTCCGTTATAAGAGCAAGCAAATGTGATTCTGCCGCCTTTGAATTTAACTACAAGCGACTGATGCTGAGGATATTATATAAAGTATTATACTAATAGTTTATATATGACTGACCGGCTACTAATATCAGGGATATGTCAAATTATTATTTGGTGTTTGGGAAGGACAGATTATGTGTGAATGAAACTTAGCATAATAAGGATGATTGGTTAAGGTTCTGACAATGGATGGCAATATTTTTCTAAATAGTTAAAGTAGCCTAGTATAAATAGTTTTAATTCCCTTATATAAAATTATTCTCTAGCGCCCATATAATTTTATTGAAGTAGTGAAAGCCGCTTGAATGTAGAAGATGGGACAGGAGACCCCCCAGCTGGGTCGGGGTTATTGAAGTTTTTAGCCTACTTTGGATGGCTTATCCTTCTTCTGCTGTACGGTGGATTTTTGAGCGTCTATTATATAGTGACAATAGACCAGACGATGACAATAGTTAAGATATAACTCCTTTTTAATAATACTTCGAAGCCATATTCTTCTGTCATTACTTGGATGATGGCACGCTGCCCTGGTTCTTCTGATCCCAAATAAATTCTTGACTTAATACAATGTAAAGTATTGAATACAAAAAAGCTTATAGAGTAAACTATGAACTTGTGGTAATAGTTGAATGTACTTTATTAGTATCAACTTGGGGATAATTTATAGGGTTTGATGTTAGCCACATCTTACCCATGAAGCCTCATTTTCAATGGCACTTGGCCAGAGAAAAACGTAATAAGTTCATCTGAGGGTCTACAATCCTTGTGACTTGGGGGCATCTCACACGGCCTCAGAGTCAGTGTTAAATTTGTAATATCTCAAGGCCTCATTTCTGACGCGTCTGCAAATAGCTGAACCAATGTTTCTCTCAAGCAATTGGCAGCAAATACCAAGGCGATTTGTACCATTAATTAGTAATTAATTTGATCAAAAACTTGATTGACATTAAAAGCTAATTTTGACATAGATTAACAAAGACCATGTGCCCATGTCATCAAGTTGACTATTATTATTAAATCCAACTTAACCAACAAAGCCCTTGTGCCAATGTCATCATAGTCAAATATTATTAAGTGGAATCACTAGGCCACGGATCCTAAGCTTTGCATAGCGTAGGATATTCCTGATCCATAATCACTGATATCCGATATGATCCATAATATATCATGCATGTTAACATTATTATATCCTTATAAAATATCCAATAATTAGGTCCAGTCAATTGCTCAACAGGGGTGACGTGCCTGGAGTGTCTGACGCTGCCAGCTTCCATGCCTCAGCCCTATAAGAAACCCCCAATGGGAAAATTGGCCAACTGGCCACCAACAATGATGGGCTGATGGCTGTCAGCCATTAGGGTGGTGTAGCGTTGAAGCCATGGCCCCA
Organism: Massospora cicadina; assembly: GCA_022478985.1. Lineage (NCBI taxonomy): Eukaryota > Fungi > Entomophthoromycota > Entomophthoromycetes > Entomophthorales > Entomophthoraceae > Massospora > Massospora cicadina. Next base: position 73,422 of record JAKSZP010015909.1, on the reverse strand, counting down.
GGATGGGAGATGGTATTTCCAGTGCACACCCATGATGGGGGTGGCGATACGTCATGAGGGAGAAGGAGCAAGGGGTCAGGCCGCGCAGAAAGGGGGCTGAGGACTACTGATGCACTCCTAAAGGGGGCTAATGGCTCTAAGGCGAAGTTGTTGGTATGCTTTATTGGTGGGTTAGATGTGGACTTGTAGGGGGTTAGTACGCCTATGAAAGCAAAACAGCAAGGGCCAGCAGTCCTCATACTGTTTGGCTTGGCACATTGGAAGTGCCCTGATATAGCAGATTGCAAAATTTGAAACAGTTGACATCTTAGTTTCTCAACCAATAACGAATCTCATACTATATATCTCTCAGCAGTGATGGAACGTTTCTCTGAAACGAATTACACAATAAAGGCAAGAAAAAGTATGTTCTTTCAGTCATAAGCCCTTTACTGGAAAACGTTTCTTTCACCAGAGGGCAAATAATTTCTTTAGACAAGGAAATTGATATTTTGATTAGCTACTATCACATCCTTATCTTATCTGAGGAGCTTTTTGAGCACTTGCAACTTCTTAAAGAAGTTTATCTCTCAACTATAAGAGTTATCTGTAGTGCTTTACTTGGTCTCTTGATAGAAGACTTTAACTTGTAAATCTGATTTGATGCTGCCTTTTAGGAATGTACATCTTTAAAATGGTTCAGAATACCATTTATTTGCCAGGATGGACAGTATAAGTACTGCTCATCCCTATGCACAGCAGCACTAGCAGGCTCACCTTCCCTTGCTGCAAGTTTGTGAGCAGCGCAATCCCTCAAATGTGGGCCTCCTTATGAGAAACTTCACCAAAAATTAACCAACACTATCATTAGCGCCCAGAGCTGGCACTCTAAAGTCATCTGGCCATCACAACCTGAGTGCACCAACACTCATCTGGTCAACTTGAGTGGTCCAACACCCATCTGGTTACGCCGGCCTGGGCAGCACCACATCTGTTCTAATTGATCCCAAGTCCATCTGTAGTTGGTTCTTGTTGGTATTTTTGCCCACCTATCCAGCCTCCTAGATTACCATGGATTGCTAGGGGATAATTCCCTATGGCAAGTAAATTGGATATAGGTTGACCCTGATTTTGGGCTAATAATGTTTGGGGGATTTTAGGTAATTTGCCAGGTTCCAAACCGTCAGGGATTGATACAGGTGAAAAATTAGGATCTCATTGGGCAGAGTTGCCAATGAAATGTGAGCATCTGATAGTTGATTGATGATTAACTATCAGGTGTACCAATTGGGATTAATCAAATTCATTACCAACCAATTGGGAACATAATGAGCAAGTTTTGAGGTGAGTGATGCTGCCTGCAACTAGCAATCAATCAGTTGGTTTTCGACCTGCCGTATGGGTAACAAGTCCCATTACCTAAGCAGGTCGCAAGCCAAATATGGTTGGTTTTCTAGGATTAAGTGGGAGATGTTAGTGACACGTTTTCTGACTCTGTCCATTTTAGGTCTCAAGGATGTATGAAGAAGGAATCCTAACCAGATGGAGAAGACTATCGCTGGTGAGATGCCAAAGGGAAGTATAATGGCAACGGCTGCCATTTCATGGCTTAGGCGCCAACCATGGGTAGGGCGTCAAATTCCATTTATAATTTCCCCTGATATTTCACATTAATAAAAATATGAAAAGTTAGCAGAATTCATTATTGGTTTTAGTTCTATTTATCTTTAAGAAATTATTGCTGTGTGTTTAATTGGGGACTCTTTTTTGTAGGATAATGAGTAAGTATTGAGGATCCTTAGAAGAGAAGCTCAATTAGACAGGAATTGCTGTTGACTTTGTGTTACCAGAGGAAAGGACGTAAACTTAGGGATCTGAGTGTGGATCAAGGTAGGCGGATAAGCGTATAAGTCCCTACTGATGATATCAAGAGTATTTTGTGGAGAAGTACTGGTCGAGCGTTGAACCAGAACTGATTATCTATTCACCTATGCTAATAATCTTCTAATATTATTAATCATCTATCAATTACTATCTGACAGCGCAAATTGTGCACATGTCAAACCTGTGCATTTAACTTTTTAAGAAATATTGGTCTTTAACGATCATTGAAAGTCACTGAATTTTACTAATTTTGCTCACCACAGTGGATATTTGAGTAGGATACATCAGTATAAGATGTCATACAAGGACGAGTTAAGAAAAATCTGGACGGAGTTGGCAACTGTCAACAAGAACGCCTTGAACTTTGTCAATCATTGAGAATTCACTGCCTTGGAGGAGATAGTTACCAAGATCAAAGAAGGAGTCAAAGATGTCTTTTCTTTTGGCAATGAGTTGCTAGGGAAATTAACGACATTAAAGAAAAAAGAAGGAGATCTAGTTCAAGAAGTTTTATTCTTAAAAACTTAATGTGAAGCAAATTGCATTCATTTGCATTCATTCAGCACATACATAGAGCGTCTAATAAAGCAAGTTGAAGAGTTGAAAACTAATAAATGCGAATGTGAGCCCTATATAATGACTGACGCTTAAGAAAGGACCCCAAGAACTTCAGGTGGGAATTCAACTATTCCAAGAAATATGCTGACCACATTTGCAGCCATTTCAGAGATGAATTATGAAATCACTCCTCAAGTCAGTCAAATAGCTGAACAAAGAGTGGTGGCTAAAGAAACTTCAGAGGAATTTGGAGCTAGACTGAAATTACCCACATTCCATTGGGATAACGCCCCTACGAACTTCCAATTGTTTGACATGACAATGTTTGGGTACAGCGATCATCAAAAAGCTTTGATGGTAATAAACTGTTTAGTTACTGATTAACAGAATTTGGTGTTACCCCATTTAGAGGGGGACAGCTGGTCATACTTGGAGGCCAAGGTGGCCATAATGAAAGAATTTGGAAGTCCCACGAATATGTCGAAGTGCAACCAGGAATTTATGGAAATCTAATTCCATAAGGATGAGTCATTAGCAAGTATCACCGATTGATTCTACCAAGAATCGCAGACTTTGGTCAGAGTGAAAGTACTGGACAATTTTGATGCATAGATCACATTGTAAGCGGCCCTTCAGCCCTATTGCAATTTACAATGAATGATGTCTTTCATGTTTGCAACTGAGATTACCACCTCGCATATGATGGATCTTTTAAAGATATTAGGAGCCATTATTTTGCCCCTAATAGAAGCATTAAACTGGTCCAGTGCGAAATTCAAATCCTACGAAGGGGACTGAGAGCACTAAGGAGTCCAATAATCAAACTGTGCTGGAAAATAAGCCTGAGGAGTTCAAGCAGACAGTTAAGAAAGACAAACTTTGTTTTCAATGTGGAGTAAAGGGACACTTCGCTGTTCAATGCAAGAAGCCAATGTAACAGATCAATGTGGTCCAGGCAAAAGAGGTAAAACCCAAACAGGAGCTGGGAAAAGGGCCCATGGCCTAGACGCGGAACAGCCTAGAGCTGAGGATAAACCTGCTACCCCAATATCTTGCATGAAAAATTAACATTAGTGATCTGTTTGTCAATGTCAACATGAAGAACCAATGTTATCAAGTGGTTGATTTGGATGATAATGCAGTAACCAGATCCAGAGCAAAGGGGATCGACCCCAAAATAATCCAGGAAGTTGCTTGTCCATATGCGTGACAACTAGCAGACAGGATTCAAAATTTGTGAAGAATCCAGACGAGTGAATGAGGTCTAATTAGATGAGGCAAACCTGTCTATCCTTTTTAGCATGATTAAGGAATCATGTCCTGAATTATCAGCGCAAATTATTCACACCCTTGATTCAGCGAATAATGCTGCTATACACTTGTAAATACTATTTTACAATACTCTGAGTGTACGTATATTGAAATACTGGTTAAATCAAGTATGGGCGCAAGTGATAAATGACAGTGGAGCAACTATCAACACTGTCTCAACCAAGCTGGTGAAGAATATGAAAATCTCACCTGATCTGGAACACAAGAAAGAATATGGGACAGCAGGCTAATAACAACCATCTCCTGTGAAGTGTATAGCGCTTTGCCACTCTAATTTTGATCTTTAGTGTTATCCGCCCCAGCAATAGTTTTGGCAACCAAAACTATGATATTCTGATTGAGACGGAGTATCTATGAAAGTATAGAGTTAAATGTAACTTTGAAGATAATATGTTGACCATATTGGGTCAGACGTTACCACTAGTTTATCAAAGAAATGGGGAAACTCCACTGACTAGGAGAAATTATTTAATCAATCTGATTTAAAAAAAATGACATTGTCCCGATTTTTTACCAATTGGTTAGAATAAAACAAGTATAAATGCCGACAGAAATCCTGGAAAATTGATGTTTGTTGTGAATCAAGAATTTTAGGACTATATCACCAGGATCTCAGATCATGGTCAACACTAGATTGATGTTGGAGATACCTGAGCTGCTGTATGGAGAGATTGGAAGCCCCTGGAAGAAGTCAAGAGTAAAGCTTGTGTGGCCTCCAGAATAGTTATGCCAGGTCGTTAAGAAATTCGAATTCTCCAGGCAAATTTGAGTGAAAACCAATGAAGATTGAGAAGAATCAGATAGTCGCAATTGTTCATCTAATTCTGACAGCAGAATTGAGAGAAATCACAATTTTGGGACCCTAGATGAGATGGGATTACCAGCAGGGGTGACTGAGAGCATCAATCTATTGGTTGATTGAGAGCAACTCGTTGATCTGATGGGAAGACAGCAGGAGGAGGCATGCAAATTATTCATAAAGTATTGGGAAATATTTGCCCAGGACAAACAAAATTTGGGATGTGCGAGGAATGTCATCCACAAAGTTGACACTGGAGAAAGATTTCCAATAAGGATGAGACCAATTCAACAGTTGAAGGCGTCTGAAGTAGTAGTGGAAAAAGAGATCAGCAAACTAGTGAAGCATGGGCTTCTAGTTCCTTGTTGAGTCCCTGGGTAACCCTATCCTAATTGTGAAGAAGAAGGACAGCTCTTATTGGGTGGTTATCAATTATTGGAAGCTTAATAAGATAATGAAGAAGGACTCATATTCACTACCATAGATTGATGATACATTAGATTGATTGGGAGAAGCGAATTAATTCTTCAAAATGGATATGATATTGAATATTGGCAAATTAATTTACCAATGGAAGACCTGAAATGAGTGATCTTTACCGCGCAGAGGCTGTATCAACTGACAAGGATTCCCAAGGTCTATTTAATGCGCCTTCAACGTTCCAGAGGGCCATGGATGCCATTTTAAATGACTCAAAGTTGTCATGCGTCTTAGTGTACTTGGATGATATAAATGTGTTCAGTAGGACATTTACTGACAATTTACACCACTTGGAAGAAGTCTTCAAGAGACTGTCTGCGGCTAACCTGAAGATCAAGGTGAGGAAGTGCCACTTCTTCAAGATTGAGTTGGAATATCTGGGATTCGCTGTCAGCTCTAAGGGGCTGCAGACGCAAGCCCAGAAAATTGAGGCTATAGAACAAATGGCCATCCTGAGAAATTTCTGAGATATTTAAATGTTCTTGGGCTATGGTCAGATACTACCAAAGATTGATATGGGGATTTGCGAGGATCGCTGATCCCCTCTTTCTTTTGCTGAAGATCCCAAAAAAATGATTTGTTTGGAATGAAGAGGCCCAGAGTTCTTTCTATGAGTTATGCAGTATTTGATGAAAATTCTCTGATTTTATATATCTGAATTTCAATCAAGAAGTTATAATACAGACTGATTATTCATTAATGGTGATTGGCGCTATACTAAGCCAAGTAGATGAGCTTGGGGATGAGCATCCAGTAGCTTATGTGAGCCAGACACTATCAGCAGCCAAAAGGAATTACACTGTTACTGAGCGTGAATGCCTTGTGGTAATTTGGCATGTAAACAGTTTCAGGTGTATATTCATAAAACGCACTTCAAAGTGGTGACAGACCACTCCTCGCTGTGTTGGCTGCATAATTTATGAGAATCAAGCCAAAAATGAGGGACGACAAGAACTGACCAGAATTATCAGAATACTAAGTAGGCAAAAAAGTTGCGTATTGTGATACGCATGGTTTTAGAAGAAATAAGCTAGATGTGTTGTGGTCAGGTCCATTTGAGCTAATTGCTTTGATGGCAATGGATCATATACCATCAAGAACCTCTTGGATGGAAGAATCATGAATTGAGTCCATGCTAAATATTTAAAGCATTGGATTGAAGAAAAAAAATAAAAATTGTGTTCCAAAAACATAGCTGAACCATTAATATGGATATGTCCTGACAATTTGGTTAAGTCCTAAAAAGGACCGGTTAACTAAAATAGATGGTTAAGTATTAAAAAATAAGACCTCTGAACCATAGAAAAATGGTAGGTCAAAAAATAGCTTGGAACCAGTTTGGGGGAATAATTAAAAAAGATGGACCACTGAACCAATTGAAGGTCATGTCCTATGTAAAAAAGAAAAAATAATAATAATAAAATTGATAAAATATAGCAGAAGAAACTTTGGAACAGCACAGAAAAAAGATATATTTTTATAACTTTTTACTGGTTATCCTCAACTTGGGGATGATTTCACCCATATCGCCTCTTAGGGGAGGGAGGATGTATAGCAGTAGGAGAGAATAAGCCATCTAAAATCTATATGAGATTGGATGCTAGTAAGAGCTAGATCTACTCAAAGCTAAGTTTGTTAAGCAGGGGCTGATCACTGTGAGAATGCAATTAGAAGAAGAGAGATGGAAATATTGGTGCTTGCCAACTGCAAAACCCCAGATTGGGGAGGGAAGCAGCATAACAAGAAGCGGCAGTTGGCAAATATCCCTGAGTAATCCCAATATGGTACTGGAGCTGGAAGGTTGGTCTTGAGCACTTGCGGATGGGCTTTGTCAAGAACATTGGACATATGAGATGGCATTGGGCAAGGGATACTAGTCTGGTGTTGCTGAAACATGCCTCCAATCAAAGCCATAATGGGAGGTACTGATGGGACGTGCCAGAAACGAGATAGTCATGCAAGGAGTGGAAAGCATCCTGCTGATGACGACTATAAGCTTCTTACATGCAAAAGAAGAATGAGCAATGGAATATGGGAGAGGCTGGAAACTTCGTGGCCCAACTTTGAAGAACTTGGCTGGCAAAACATAGGGCATAGGCTGCAATGTCTTGATCTAGAATGTTTTAAAGCTCTGAGGGGTTCAGAGCTATTTAAAGAGCTTTGGTCACTCAGGTTCTCAATTCTGCATAGGGGAGTTTGGAAGGTTAGCAATTTTCTAATGGCTAGTTTGGTTGACAGAACAGCTGGTTTATAGAAATGACTGAGTCAGAAAAGGAACTCTGGAAGCAAGCCAGATATGGCAAGGAACAATTGATCAATAGCAGAGGGCATTGCTTCAGGAGGCTTGAAGATGATTGTCAGAGTATCTGAAAAAGGGAGCCAAATAAAGAGGAGTATTGAAATATAATTTGGGAATTAACAACAGTGGTAGGATTGATCGCAAGTCATTTGAGATGATCGCTAATCTGTTTTTATTGCAGATGGATACCATTTGCGGTAGTTCTGTGGAAGGACTGGCTAAGGGTGCTTGAATAGGAGTATAAGTCCTAAAAGGACCATAGAAGAGATTTCGTTGCGCAGATTGACTCATCAGTTGTAAGTTTCAAGAATCTTTAGCAGACGCACTGTTGAGCAGTTGCTGGTCCTGAGATTCTGAATTCAACGTATGAGCTGGATGAGAGGGGAGATGTTGGACTTTTTATAATAGTCAACATTATTCACTTCAGTATCAACTAAGCACTAACTTTGGAGAAATTAAATTTCAAAATTAATGAGATAATCCTTCAGAAAAGAATCAAAAATGATATTAGCAAAAAGTTTTATGAGAAAATAATAAGAGTGAATATAATTGAGCATTCTTTAATTTGTGCTGTGAGACAAACGTCAATGGCAGTGACCTCTTGCTAAGGATGATGAGGAAGATCAGAAAATTGAGGATGCCGGACTAAGATCCTGAATATGATAATGGGTCATATGCCCTGACCAAGAGAAAACTGGATTTCTGCGACTAGTATTGTCATGAGTAAATTGATCAGACCAGCATGACAGAGGGTTGTGGGGACTGCGCTCTGAGGAGGTGGTAGCAAGGAGGAAGAGGAAGAAAACCACATGCTGAAGATTTTCCTGAGCAGCGTTGAGTGCAGATTGACTGTGTTCTTCTAGAAACCAAGAAATATTTGACCTGGTATCCAAGGTGGTATTCTCCTATCCTGATCCTATTCTTACTGGAAATCTAGGCAATATGGTGATGGGTTGGGATTTTTGCCCACCTTTCCAGCCTCCTAGATTACCATGGATTGCTAGGGGATAATTCCCTATGGCAAGTGAATTGTAAATTGGTTGACCCTGATTTTGGGCTAATAATGTTTGGGGGATTTTAGGTAATTTGCCAGGTTCCAATCCCTCAGGGGTTGATCCAGGTTAATGCTTAAGATCTCATTGGGCAGAGTTGCTAATGAAATGGGGCATCTGATAGTTGATTGATGATTAACTATCAGGTGTACCAATTGGGATTGATCAGGTTTCATTACCAACCAATTGGGAACATAATGAGAAAGTTTTGAGGTGAGTGATGCTGCCTGCAACTAGTAATCAATCAGTTGGTTTGCGACCTGCCATATGGGTAACAAGTCCCATTACTTAAGCAGGTCGCAAGCCAAATATGGTTGGTTTTCTGGGATTAAGTGGGAAATGTTAGTGACACGTTTTCTGACTCTGTCCATTTTAGGTCTCAAGGATGTATGACGAAGGAATCCTAACCAGATGGAGAAGACTATCGCTGGTGAGATGCCAAAGGGAAGTATAATGGCAACGGCTGCCATTTCATGGCTTAGGCGCCAACCATGGGTAGGGCGCCAAATTCCATTTATAAATTCCCCTGATAATCACATTAATAAAAATATGAAAAGTTAGCAGAATTCATTATTGGTTTTGGTTCTATTCATCTTAAGGAAATTATTGCTGTGTGCTTTAATTGGGGACTCTTTTGTAGGATAAAGAGTAAGGATTGAGGATCTCTAGAAGAGAAGCTCAATTAGACAGGAATTGCTGCTGACTTTGTGTCACCAGAAGAAAGGCCATAAACTTAGGGATCTGAGCGTGGATCAAGTTAGGCAGATAAGGATATAAGTCTCTACTGACAACATCAAGAGTATTTCGTGGAGAAATATAGGTCATGCATATAACTAGAAATGGTTATCTATTCAACTACAGATAATAGCCCTCATAATATTATCAATCAACTATCAATTACTATCAGACAATTCAAATTGTGCACATATCAAACCTGTGCAGTTAACTTTTGATAAACTATTAGTCTATAACAATCAGTGAAAAGCTTTAAATTTTAACAGTTCTCATCCAGTCTCACATTCACTAGTAGGTCTGCGCTAATTGAGGGCCCAAGTTATATAAATACTCTCACAAAGGTTTCTTCCATCAGAAAACTGTATATGGTTTTGCAGGCTGCTTCAGCAAATGTTATCACCCAGGCTTGCCTACAACCTGGTTACTTTCCCAGATAAATAAAAACCAGCTAGGACTGTTAACCCTAGCAAAGAAGATAAGATATTCAGAAGAGGTTATTTTATTAAAATAAACTAACCCTATTTATAGGGTTGCTAGGTAAAATTGGAGGTAATAATTTAGGTAAACTGATATCATACAACAGTGCAAATATGATATGGAAAAATGCTATAATTTTTGCTCCAATGGTGCAGTGGTGCATTGATGCAGCAATATATCATCGATTCCATTTTTTGGATAAACTTGTGGGATAAGTTTGGATGAATTATGATTATATATATATAGATTTAGAACGTTATCCAGATAAGGGGATAACGATTCATGTGAATCAGACCAATTCCTCCCTAAAAAGTATTCATATTTATATCACTCAGTGAATCGTAATGTCTAGCCTCATTAACCCTAGCTATTGATTTGATGCAAATGATTTCTCCTTGGTGAATTTTTTCTTAGATTAATTAAATGTTTCATAATAAATTGTCCTTATTGCCATTCATTATGCATCATGTTCTCATTAGTTTATCCATCATTTCTTAAGAATTTACTCTGTCTGATTTAACCCATGTCATCATTCATATGACGTCAATTGCATTGGTTATATATTTATGATATAATAAATATCCATCTGAGTTAGTCCATGTCGCTTGTTCACTTGGTGTTCATCTTGAAGTGCTAAATCAAAACTTAATTAAAAGTTAAATCATGGTGAATTATAGTAAATATATTGGCATGAGTGCCCAACATAATTATTCATATTTAATAAGCACCTAGGGGTTGGAGATAGGTCAGCCCTAGTCAAGGCTAAAATAAACCTGAAATGGAATTTCAACATTGCCTTCACCGCTATGAGATTCATTTTGTTGTCTAGCCCAGTCCTGATCTATGCAGACCGCACACACCCATTTAATGTAGCATATGACGCCTCCAAAATTGCAATAGAAGCACGCCCTGCTGCAAACAGGAAAAGAAAGGCTAGAACTACCTTTGGCCTACTTTCAAAGAAGATGTCACCCGCTCAAAAATCTATGCTACATATGATTAGGTCTTGCTGTAAGTAACGGAGGCTATACAGTACTGACGTCACCATTTTCATAGCTCTCAGTGGCCATTCACTGTCCGAACATTACCTTGCCTCCTCTACTACAGATTCCCACAAAGGTTTGCCCTAGCGCCAGTCCCGTTGGCTTCAGATGCTTTCCATGTTAAACTTTAAGTATGATTTTGTGAAAGGTGGCAAGAACTTTATCCCTGATGCCTTTTTGCAAAACCCTGCTCAAATCACTTATGCATCCCTAGTTTATTCTCAGAACACCCACGTGCTATTCCTCAATAACAGTTATGACCATTCCAGATATGCCATCCCATGAAATCTTTACCTTTTTATGCTGAGCCATAATACTTAGACCTTGACTCCCATGTTCACCTATCTCAACCCTCTCAGCTGAGTTTAGAACCATTATTAAGGCCTGTGCTAATAATGGATAGCCTATTAACTGGGGTATCATGTCTTGGGAGGCGTTATTCTGCATCAAAGGAAGTGTTCAGTACCCTCAGGTCCAAGAAGGGAAGAAGTTAGTTGTGAGTACCTTGACCCCCTTTAAGAAGGCGTCCTTGGGAAGGAAAAGACCACTGATCTCATCAGGCTCACTTAAAGCTGGAAGGGAAATACCACAGATTGGTAAAATACTAAGACCAGCCTTTTTTGAACCCAATCCTAAGCCAGCCTTTAGAAGTCAACTGGACTACTACCCTTACAGGGCGCAGAAATTCCTTGTACATCATTATCAGTGAACTCTTTTGGGGAACTGTAATCCTCTCAAGTCTTTGATGCAGTGATGATAGTGGTGGATCGCTTTACAAAAAGTGACCCACTTCATCTTTTGAACCAATAAGATTACTTCAGTACAGATGGACCAGTTGTTTAATTACGGATCTTCTGTTTACATGGTATCCCTAAGGAAGTAATGAATGTTAGGGGTCCCCAGTTCACATCACAATTTTGGTAGCCCTTGATATCCCTACTTCTGATCCGCCATGTCGCTTTACTGCATTTCACTCTTTGTCTGATAGGCAGACAGCGAGGTTTAACTAATGGTTTATGTTTCCATGGAGCTACAAAAATGCTTAAAAACAACAATTGGGAGGCGCACCTACCCATGGCCAAGTTTTCTTATACCACTTAAAGCACGTATAACTAGAATATATTTTTATCTACAAACTATAGCTATAACCAAGCTTTAAACTAGGCCCCGTCCAGATAGTCAAGTGGTAGCAGCTAATGAGAAGGCCAAGGAGATTCGGAAACTCAATGTATGGTAAAGGAACATATTTTGGATTCTGTGTTATCTATAAGGAATATATGGACTGGAAATGTAAGAGAGGTCCAGAATAAAGCTAGTAGCCTAGTGATTGTTAACGCTAAGAACCTACATTGAAACACCCATGTTAAAAGTTAGGTCCAAGATGGATTTGGCCTTTTAATGTAGTACATAAGGTAGGACCTGCTGCCTATAAGATCAAAATTTCCCATGCATCAAGGTCTTCAGTACTCTACATGAATGTTTGCTGACCCCCTACACTAAACCTATGTCAGAGTCACCTGAATTTATCATGGTGGATGGAAACTTGTTTATAAAATTAATGCCATTCTGGATTTCCTCCTCTCCTGCCGCCGCCTTCAGTACCTAGTGTCATGGAAAGGTCATGACGAGATCAAAAAAAGTTGTGTACTAGCCCATGACTTCATCTATGCTTCAGAGTTAGTCTAGGAATTCTATAAAGGGTCCCCTGAAGCAGCTGGCCCTCTACGTCCCCCACACTTTTGGCAGCCTAAACATCCTAACCCTCATAAGAATCATGCCTTGGCTGAATCCCATCAGGTGGAGTAAAAAACCGCAAAAGTGCAAAGGGTGATGTCACAGATAGTTCCATTTTACTAGAATTGAGAGCAAAAAAGGACAAGAAATGAGCTCTGGAAACTCCCAGAATCTTCCTCTAGAGTCCTTGTATGATCTTTTGAAAGTTTAAATAAAGAACTGGGTAGTAGCCCGCACCTATAATAAAGCTTTTTAAAAATACATGGGTAAAAGTAAGTACCAAAGGATAAAGGGCTTATAGTCCTACTATGGCTAAAATATCAAAATAGGTGATCCTTGAAAATGGCCAAATTTGGCAAACTGAGAATGAACTTATTTGTAAAAGTTTTTTAGCTCGAAATTAAATTTCAGGACCAAGATTAGAAACCCCGCGGAACCCAACTAACTTCATTTTTAATGTGGGTTTACCAACTTTTTAAGTATACTAATACTACAAAACAATCAAATTCTATACTATAATTTTTTATACATTTTAAGTTGGAATTTGTCATATTGTCATTGCAGAAAATGCCAAATGTGATAAATGGGTTGCTCTTCGTTGTAAGGTATTCAGAATCCCAAAACCTTAAGCTCAAGTTCACCATCTTGGCCAGCTTTATAATGTCCACGCCTAAATATGCTGATGATATTTTACAAAAGCGTACTAAAATTTATAAATTTTGACGAACAGTTATTATACCATTGTGGACCCTTTTACACTCTTTTAATTTTCTTATATACATATTAAAACCCTTTTATAACTGTCTGGTATATCATATACTATATAAGTCATATGCTTTGGTATCTCCAGTTTTAATATCTAGGAGTCTACTTTCCATTGTTACCAGAAGATCCGTTTCCCTGACGGTGCTGGTTTTGTCCCCTGTCCAGTAGATAAGTAGAGGACTACCGCAGTATGTTGGATCCTTTGCTCAGAGTACTTGGAGTTAAGAATGTTTCCAGAGCCACTTGAGGTAAATATGTATAAAGAGGGAATATGCTCAAGTTATTCTAGTATGATGGTGGTTTTCTACAATGTGATGAAATGGTTATTAGACTAGATAATGATTGTGATTAGATGGTGTAAAAAGGATTGATAAAGGGACGTCTATAATGTATTTAAAGGCTGATATTCTTGTTCACCCACGCACTTCAAATAAGAAAATCCTAATTCCAGAAGCTTTTGTGAAGAGCTTGAGCCTGTATCCCCTATTACATTGCCATTTTAAGAGAAAATAGCTATACTATGGAAATTTTCAGTGCTTCAGACGCTTCTTGGAGATGGGCTGACGCCCATTATGCCATTAGGACTAAATCTCAGCATAATATTAGATGGAAGAACTTTATACTAGATGGAGTTATGTTGGTTTGTGTGTCCCAGAGGCCAATGCCTCCTTTGCAAAATAAACAGCTATAGTTGTCTGTGCTGTGGATGGTTAAATAGATCCCCATATCTAACATTAAAGCAGTATACCTAGACTATATATAGGGTTCCTGTGAAAAGGAAGATGTGAGAGAGATTCAAGTTTTAGTAGAAAACACAATTTCCATTTTGTTCCTCATTTGTTGTGTAATGTTATAGTCTTTTCAGATCTTTATTTTTGCATTCATTATCACAAGTTATTTCTTCCTTAATATTTTTGTGACCCTTTGTTGAGTAATGATAATGCCAATATGATAAAAATTTGCCGTGTTTGGTTCTAATAAAAATGGTGCTTGGAAGGTGAGAGAGCCAAACTTGACTTACATCATATTGGAGGTGTCAGTCCTTTATGTTGTATGCTTTGACGTACCTTTGAAGAGTTGTAACAGTTAAGTTGTTGCATTTAAGCTGCTGAACTCAATGCCACTGCTATATTTAGAGGGCAAAGGACATCTGGAGTTTTCCATGGTGCTTGAATACCCAAAAGCATGCCTTGTAGTGCAACCAGGAGAAGTCCCATGTGACATGACATAATTATAGAAACAGGTTAAGAATAATGATGAGGTCATTAAGACCAAGGGTATTTTTGGATGCCCTCCTCAATATTACATATACCTTTGACCAACGTTGGGTAAGGGCCAAGTATAACCATCTTGGTATTAAGGGGCCGCGTGATTGAGTTGTAGAGTTACATAAATGGGCCTTAAATATATGAGTTAACCAATCACTGATAAAGGCAAGCTGTGTTTAAACAAAAAGCGGGATTAGAGTCTTATACAGATATTGTACTACAAAATCTGGCAATATTCATTACAATGAAAACACTTTGTTTTGGAAAACAACAATGAAACTTCTTGGGATGGTAAGTTAATTTTATGAGCAAAATTTGGCATAGTATCACAATAAGCTTATCATGGCTTTTCCATATTTCCTTATAACATTCTCACTAGATCAACTTTTTGGTGAACTTTTCTCTTGTTAATATTTACATATAAAATTTTTATAGGATGATTCTTTGGGTTAGCCACATTCATACCTTCTCAAGGAGGTAATAAACAGTACTATACACTATATAAGTTCTAAGTTATATGTGGATTTATTCCACCATCAGATGAGTCTGAATCACTTCAAATTGCAGCTTTGACTGATCTTGACTCTGAATTTTTTAGTTGTGGTCTTCATTGGATTTGTTCTTTTTGTTTAATTTTTTATCTGTTATGTCTGAGTCAATTTGGTGTCAGCACTATTTGCAATTTTTTCTTTCCATTTGTCTTTAGCACGTCCTGTTTCTCTGGTAGTGGTTTCATTACCTTTAAAGGAACAGGAGAGTTATAGACGCTCTTCTCACACTAGTTGACCACCCTATTACTATAATCACATGCAGCTTTTGCCTTGTAGGACTAACCCTAAGAAGTAGCAGGGTGTGTTGGCCGTTTTTTATTGTCACGTGATCCTCACCGTGGCGTTATCATTCATTTTGGCTGTTTTATGGATAGTGTTTTTTTGTTACAGCAAGCTGGAGGGTTCCTGCCCTCACTGCATGTATCTGGCGGTTCTGACTCTTCTAAGCCCTGCTATAATTAATCTAAATCCTTTATTTAATCATTATTAAAATTAAGTTTGAGGTAGCTTCAATTGCTTCTGAAGCT
Source organism: Massospora cicadina (assembly GCA_022478985.1). NCBI lineage: Eukaryota > Fungi > Entomophthoromycota > Entomophthoromycetes > Entomophthorales > Entomophthoraceae > Massospora > Massospora cicadina. Next base: position 57,939 of record JAKSZP010015909.1, on the reverse strand, counting down.
TCTGAAAGCACTGTTTAAAACAGCCCGTGTCCTCTACTTCAGAATTGTAACTTACTGTTTTGACTTTTTCCAGTGAGCTATCTGGGATTATATAGTTCTAAGCCTAAGTTCATTTATGGAAAAAAATTGAAGGTTTGAAACGCCTTATGTAAGCACATCAACCAGACGTGTCTTCCTTCCAAACCTTCCAGAAGTTCTTCGCCCTTCATCAGGTGGGCCACTCTTTGGCGAAATATCTTCATAAATTATGTGGTTAGGCCCAGGCCTTACCTCTTTCTGAAGAAATGAAAGCGTCTTTTGTAAATTTTATGCCGACTAGATATAGTAAAAACGCTAAAAATGGTTGTATTCGCCTGCCAACATCAATCAGGTGATTTCCCGCCTTCTTGAGAGTCTCCCCGCCCCAACCAATTTAGGACATATAGTTTAGCTACTGATGGTCTACTCATGTGGACCCCTATAAATACTTACCTCAAAAATTATCACTCTTCATTTGGAAGCGACTACCTTTTGCTGACCCCTTTTCAACCCCAGTGACAAGAAGCCCACTTGAGTCTAGCCGTATACTATAAATTAGAAGAAATAATGACTTAAGTTTCGTTCTTAAAAAACCTTCCCACATAACAAAGCAAACTCTCATCAGAAGGAAATTTCGCCTTTATGATAGTTAATAATTACTGCTAGCTGGCAATTAGATTGAAAAACTATCAGAATTTTGAAAGCCCAAATTATACAGCTATAATAGATTGTAAATATCTGTCTTATCTCGCTTTAGTTACTTGCTAATAAACAACCTTAGGGGATGTTGGAGTTTTCAGTTTTTTGATAACTATTGTTTAGGTTTGTTTCCCTATAAATCATTAGTTAGACGCATGATAAGTCGTTTTCAATCATTACTATTAATGGCTTATTAAGGATGATACCTAAATATGCTTGTAAGGATTTTAAATGTAGGTTCTATAATCATCATTAGTTTCTTATGAGGATCATTCGGGATTTGTCATTAAGGGTAAGGGTGTTTTTGGACTTACTGAAGCGTTTCAACGCTTTTGTTGGAAGTAGCTTGCAGGTTATCCTGAGTGACGCTACCCCTTATTATTGGGTAAATGGTCCTATTACCTAAGTAGGTTGCTAACTTAAAAAGGTTAATATGCTAGGGTTAGATAGAGAGTTGGGAACAGTATTTTAGAATACCTCAGGGAGGATCCTAATCTAGTTGTTATAAATACCGACTAGTATGATGAAGTGTTCATCTTTAGAGTTTATTGCTAATATATGAGGCTCTTTGGCGACAGATGTTGTTCCCATTGGGGTGTCAACCAGTGAGTTGAGCAATAAATTGTATATTTAAACCCTTGTTTTAGAGAATAAAGACAGGTATTAGAGTTTAGTAGGATGTTATATAATAGTACATTTTTGTTAACTCTAGTGGGTGAGTTAGAAGGATACTTTTTTATCCATTTTTGCTCTCAAGTTTTATGTGTAAGAGTCAAAGAATATTTTCTTTTGTCCATTCTGTTTTCAAAGCTTGCAATGAAGCTGTCAGTACCTACCTGGGGGAGAACGCCTAGGCGAGATTATTACATTTTATGAGAAAACTCACCTGGACAGTTGTCTTCATACAACTATAACTGTACCATTATCTTAAATAAGCTCAATCACAAAAGAATCTGTGCAATAAACCCTAAAAAATTACGTTTAGTGCTCACTACATGGGTATTTGAGTTTTCAAATCAGTAAGCACATGGAGTTATCAGCAATAGGTCCTATAAAAACAAACTTTGGAAGCTGTGTAGTGAGCTGCAGACAGCAAGTAAGAATTTTTGAATCCAGCGTCACAATCTGATTTGACTACCTTAAAAGAATGAATTACAAAAGCTGAGGAAGAAATAGAGAATATTGTAGAGGTAAAAAATGATCAAATGAAATATTATCAACTTGAAGAGGAATGAGACTGAAGCCATTGCAATTAGTGTTCCAGAAGGCTGCTTGGAAAACAGACAACGAAGAACTAGGTAAGCTCCAGAACAAAGTAACGCTTATCTTAAAGAGGCTACAAAACCTTTAAAATTTATAAGAGCGATGTGTTCAGATGGAGGCAGATCTAGCTGATAACGATTTAGACAAAGAAAGTTATATTGGAAAAGTACAGCTCCCAAGAAATTTGCTTGGTGCTTTTGCAGAACTTTCAGAGATGACTCCCAAGAGTACCCCCAGTGATCAATAGGGTTATCAGACAAGTACCTTCTGTCCCAGTAGTTAATGAAGAATTTTGTAATACTCTGAAATGACTTACACTGGGGCTACGCCTCAAGATTTTACTATTTTTTGAAATAATGTTTTGATATGGTGACTGTCAGACAATGGTAACAGTCATCTTCTGTTTAGACACCAATTGTTAAAATCAGGCGTTGCCCCACCTATATGGGTATAATTCGATGTACAAAGACACTAAGGAGGGAGTCATGAATGAGTTTGACAGTCCTTAACTGATGGCTAACTGCAAATAGGAGTTCAAGGGTATAAAGGTTAAAAACAAGACCTTAGCCGCTTTTGCCAACCATTTTTATCAGGATACACAAATCCTGACTAGTGCAAAAAGTTTATTTAGACTTTGGTTCGTGCAAAGCCAGCAGATGGCTTTTAAGCCCTACAGAAATCTATGCCAAACCATAGTTTCAGCGCTAGTAAGCAAAGCTTTCCACTCTGCAAACTGATGGAGTATCTGAAAAATACAGGCTTGGCATTTAATACGCATAAACAAAGTCTCATATAAATTCCCATTGATGAGGATCAGAATATGGGGAAACTTGATAACATGAATAATAATTTTCATAACCAAATTTCATTGGAAATCCCCTGATGCGCCTAAAGTAGATGGACTAATCCAAGAGCAGCTGTCATATATGGGGTGGAGATTGACATTTAGCCGCCCAATTTTTTTAAGGAAGAAGCCTAAAGAGCATGTTAACTTTGGCTTTCCTTAAGTGAAAAAAACATGACAAAGAGCCAGGAAATGGACCAGCAGTCAAGTATTGAATAATCTAACATTGCAGAAAACCCCATTCCTCCATATTATTCCCATAAAAACTAGATATTTCAAACTTTTTTACATAAGAACTAGGAGATAGTTCACTTTATCAAAGTCTTAACTCTGAATATAGATGTCACAAGAGCAAAAGCAAAAAAGGATTATTGATCAGAAATAGTTTATGATGTCTCTCAGCTATATGCTAATCAAAAGGGTAAAATTTACACAAAATGCTGAGAATGTAAACAATTAACTTAAGTCAAAGCTTAAAGATATTAATGTTTAAATTCTGATCACAAAAATCAAGTGATCATTTACTGTTCTTTCAGCACAATCATTTGAATATTAGGCACATCAAGTAATGCCAATAATCATTTTATAAATAAAAATGATCAATATTTTTGCAAGGAGCTGGAAAATAGCGATAAGGTCACTTACTACATTACTGGAGGGACCAATTGCCAGCTCAGATAAATGAAAGAAGAATTAATTCAACCAAAACTATTGCCAAGTTGGGGCCATTTGAGATTACTGCTAAGTCAGCGACAGATGCCTATATGATAAAAACATCGTCAATGGTCATCTAGTGAATAAGTATATAGTAATTATTTAAAGGCTTGGATCTAAAGAAATAAGTCAAATCACATATAACATATAAGACAAAAAAGATAGAAATATAAAAATGAAAAAATATATACTTATAAAGAGATCCTTAAAAAATAAGAATAATTGAAGTATATAAATATTATATTAGTTTAATTTATCTGAGAGCTTGTGTATTGGGCTGTGTTCCCACTTCAGATGTTGGAGGGAAAGGGGTATAAACTATTAAAGTAGTGAAGAAAACCAAGTGAGCATGGACGTTTTTCATGATCAGTTTCTTAAAAACAGGACCATTTTTATTTGTTATTGTCATGAGTCACAAAGATTTTTAAGATCTACCATTGTTAATTAATGAGATCCCCAACCTGGGGGAAAACAGGCGTTCAAGAATTTACAATTGGAAAGCTTAACTGAGTAATCCATGTTGCAGCATGTAGCCGTTAGAACTTTGCTAATGTGAGATGGCATTGTCCATAATAAGGAGAAGAGGATGAAGAACTGCGGTTCCAAGAAAAGTTCATGAGAAGAAGCATCAAGCAATTAGATAATTTAGCTCCGCTGAAATTAATTTTAACCACGTTGACTGACTCATGCCATGGAATAAAGTGACATCTACCTTTTAAACACCATCTTTGCTGTATAATCTAGTCAATCTGGGGGGATATATCAGTATTTTGGAATTCCCACATTATCCAGCTGTGAAAAAAATAAATCTGTCTTTTCTCGCTTTGAGTCACTTGTTGATAAGCAACCTTAAAGATGTTGGAGTTATCAATGTTTGATAACTAACGTTTTGGTTTGTTTCCCTATAAATCATTAGTTAGAGATATGTTGGGAGTCACTTTCAATAATGAATATCAATAGCTTATTAAAGATGATCCCAACTTATGTTTGTAAGGATTTTAATTGTAGGTCTATTTATCATCAATAAACTTTCTCATGAGGATCAGTCAGGATTTGTCTATAAGGTTAAGTGTTTATGGAGTTACTGAAGCGTTGACAGTCCTTTTGTTAGCAGTAATTTGTGTTAGCCTAGTGATTCTACCTGCTGTTATTAGGTATATGGTTTAATTACTTAATCAGATTGTTGGCTTGCAAAAGTTAATCTGCTGGGGCTGAATAAAGGCGTTGGGAAACGCTATATCAAAATCCAAACCAGGTAGGGTATTAATCAAATTGGTATTAATACCAACTAGGTTGATGAAGTGTTCATCATTGAAGATGACTGCTTAGGTTAAAGTTTACTGTCAATTTTGCCGTTCCCATTGGAATGCCAACCAAAGAGTTGAGCACTAAATTCCCTATTTAAACCCCTTGATGGTATTTAAATGAGGATATACTTTAGATTTTTTTAGAAAATTAAATTGTAATACAATTTATTGTTCACTTGTGTAAGAGTTAGAAGAATATTTTCCTTGATCTATTTTTTTCTCAAGTACTCTTGTGTAAAAGTTGAAAGGACAGTTCCACTTGTCCAATTTGTTCTCCAGCACTCTTGTATAAGATTTGAAGTGATAGTTTCCCTTATCTAATCTGTTTTCAAAATTTAAGCAGTAAAGCTGTCAGTACCTTCCTAAAGGAGAATACCTAGGTGAGATTAGTAACGTTGGTCGTGAAAAACTATATAGATAGTTGTCTTCATACAACTATCACAGTACCATTATCTTTAATTAACTCAAATCACAAAAGCCTTGTGCAACAAACCCTAAAACCATTTGCAAAATCATACCTTTGTAACCTGAAAATGCCACTAAAAGTATATTTATAAATACAAAGTATTATTTTAAACTCTTGCGTCTAACAAAACTGTTATAAGTATAATAGATCACCCCTGGGTGCTCTTTCCTGGCGTTAGCCTAGACTCACCGCATTCAAGTGGTAAAAAATAAGGAGTTATTGCAGATTGGTGGTATCATTATGCCTGACGGGGAATTTTACTAGTGAGATGTTTGATCTATCCACTTTAGGAAATATTCTGGATGGTTTACTCTCTTAGCTATCCTTACCTCACCTATTTTGAGAAAAAAAGACATTTTTTGGTGGGTTTTGGTGCCTCAGAAAAGTTATTGTTCGTGACCCAGCCGAATACCTTGAGCTAAAATACTTACCTAATGGTATGGTCAGGGCAGGTGCCTCACAGCCCTCTATCACACTTAAATTCTAGAGGGCTTTTTAAATTAAGTTATTAAGTACCACATTGCTGACCACTTCTTGATGGTCAAAAAAATTCTGTACCCATTATCCTAGGAGTAGAGTGGTGGCGAAAATTTAATATTTAAACTAATTTGATGGACAATACTTTAACTAGAGCACTAATGAGTGAGAAAAACAATAATCTCTACATCCACTTAGATATTACAATTATTTGTCACAATGTCTCAATATCTAGAACCTTATACTTGAGCCTGTGCTAAATCCCAGGCCAGAAAACCTTTACCTTACTTCTTGGAGGGGTTATAGTCTTCTTTTCTTGCTGCTTTAGCGAATGTTTTACCTGACCATACTCAATTTCAATTATGATATCAAAATTACAGTGGACTTGGTTTGAAATCTCTCCTTTTATAACTCTTAACATTGAGGTAAGAGGCAGCACTAGATGTTTGGATCACTGAACAACTTAGTAAAGGTTCCATCTTTCAGCTTACCTCTCCAGTATGAGCATTATTTTTATCTGTGTAAAAGACAGAAGGTAAATTATCCTATTTTTTAGACTATAATAACTTAATCAATATAGCCATGCACAATCTGCATCATATACCCATGGAGGCACAGATTAGTCTTTATGTAGATAAGGCTTAGTCTGTCCAAGTTGGATTTATCGAACTTGTTTAATCAGATCCGCATTAAAAAGGGTTAATAATGGCTTTGTTCATTTTAAAGCAGTAAGGGTATCTTCCAATTCTGCGTCATGCTTTTTTGGCCTTTAAAGTACACCTGCAGTTTTTCAGCTTCTCATTGATGTGGCATTAGGAGAGCTGCTAGTTGTATGTGCTGTGGCCTATCTAATGATATACTATCTTTCTACTCAGATAAAGCATTTCATGAGCCTTACTTGCAGCAGGTGGTTGAATACTTGAGAGCGGTGAATCTGACACTGGGTAATAGGTATAGATAATTTTAAGTTCTGGGTCACCTTCTTGAGCAACATCATGTTTAGCAAAGGTCATATCACTCTGGACAAGGACTAGTATACTTGTGATTGGCCCACGCCAACATTGGTTAAGGAATTAAGAAGCTTTTTGGTGACATGTACCTTCTTTAAGAGGTTCACTTCAAACCTTTCAAAATTCTCCTCACCCTTGAATAAGGCCAGTGGAGATAAAACTCATAAATGGTCGTCTACACTAGAGGATGCTTTCCAGGCTTCTAAAGTGCACCTTTTTATCCACGTCAGTACTTTACTACGTGGATCCAGAAAAGGTGTTTTTAGTTCCTAGCGACGCTTGAAGCCTTAATATTACTGAAGCTTTACTTTAAGTGGGCCCAGATGGAGTCAAGCATCCAATGGGTTATTTTTACAAAAGATGTCTTTACTTGATATAACTCTCACTGTTTATGATAAGGAAGAGTTGGAGGTAATGGAGGCGTATACTTATTGAGTCCACCATTTATATAGTTCCTATCAGCCATTCCGCATTTGTACTGTTAACTGGGCTTTACTGTACTACTGAGCCCCTCATGTCCTAACCCCGCGGCAAACCTGTTGTCATGATACCCTTGCACAGTTTGTGTTCTATTATGAGTTCACAAATGGCAAGGAGTATGGTTTAGCTGACTCCTTGAGTCATAATCAAGCCTTAGCCTGACCCAAAAGAAGTAAGCTCCACAACACTTAACTGTTGATTACTCCAGGTAGATCACATCAAACCAGCATCTATAGTCACCATTGACCCTATTATCGCTTTCTTAGAGAATCTTAAAGAGTATGGTATGTTTTAATGGGTCACTCTGTCACGGCCTTTGTCCTCATATGATTATTAATTCTTACCAGATGTACCTCAAATCCAGAAGATCTGATAAAGGGGTATATCTAAAATATGATGTATTATGGCTCCAGGGACACTTATGAGTTCCAGTTGGACCACTTCTCCTGGAAATAATCAAGTATTGTTACTATAAAATGACTATAGGGCACCCTGGGAAGAAAAACATCTGCAGCTTATCTGCTGCATGTATAACTGGAAGAAAATTCATCAAAGGCTGCTCCGTATACCAATAATTGCTTTGCTTGCACTGGAATGAGTCCATCTCATCAGCCCCTTTCTGGGTTGCTGGTACAAGTTCATAAACAGAAGGGCCTTAACTTTTTTTTGGTTGACTTTATTGTGGAGTTACCCCTATATGAGGGTCATGATGACATTATGGTAGTGGTGGATTAGTACACTTAGTTTGTCCATTTTATCCAATGTCATACAAACGTAATGGCAACTGAAATGGTTAAGCTATTTGTTTTTATGATTTCTTCACCCATTGAAAACTTAAGGAGATCATCAGTGATTGCGGGCTTCAGTTCAACTCCATATTTTAATAAGCGCTGCTCAAGGCACTTCAGATCCGCCTTTGCTGTATTAATTTTTTACCCGCTATCAAATGGTAAGACAGCACTAGAAAACCAGTATTTAAAACAATACTTGATACATTGCAGTTGGCCACTCAGATTGGGCTTCTGACCTTCCCCTATCCCAGTACAGTTATAACAACGCCCAGGATCTTCTATTGGGTGTTTTTTATAATTTTTTCCTAATTATGAATTTAACCCTATTATAACATGGAAACAAGTTGGTAATCCAAAGTGGATGGAGTGGTGGACTTTGTCATGTTCATCAAAAAAGTACACCAAAGGGTAAACACCAATTTGAATGCCTCTATGAGGACCTACAAGGAGAATTCAGATGGGAAGATATGATTGAGTCCTGATAATAAGGTGGAGATCTAGTGATGCTGGATGCCAAAGACATCCCAATAGAGAAGCTTTCCAAGATATTGTGGTTAAAGAAGATAAGAATCTATTGCATTGTCAGAAAGGTGGGTCATGCCTCAAAACAGTTAGATCTCGCTATTTCCAATTTTCTTCATGATCCATGGGAGCAAGTTAACCTAGTTTGATTGTCCCCTTCCTAAAACCTCAGTTCACACCTTATTGAGGGGGAACCAGAATGTGAGTAGAGGAGATGTAGCCTTCCATCAAATAAAGAGATGTCTAGAGTAATTGTTTCATGGAAAGGTTTTGATGCCATATCAAACAATTGGGTTCAACCTGTGACTGCATTCATGCTCAATACATAATTGATACTTTTTTGTCTGCACTTTCACTAGGCTACTTTCTTCAAGCCTTCACCTGAAAATGTCGCCATTAAGTTACCACCAGCCTGCAAAAAATTATACTGGCGCCTCTGGAGGAGAGGTGGTGCCTCAAAAGCTGAAAGGTAATGTCAAGTCCCATGACATAACTGTGGGAACAGACTTTAATACAAGGATGATATAATAAAGGCCAAAAGTATCAATTTGGTCGCCTTTTAATTCTTAAGTATACGTTGTGCCAAATCTGGGTAAGTGCTGAGCATGCTTAAGTTGTGCCAAGGATCCGTGTGATGGGCTTACAGGCATTATACCAATGGCCCTAAAATTTGCGAGTTACTCAATCACTAGTAACAAAACACTATGTTAAAACAAAAAATAATGATTTGAGTCCCATTCCATATACAAAACTACTAATTCTGGCAGTATCTATTTATAAAATAAGACTTGAATTTGGGACTATTGAGTTATGTTATTGGTAGGGATAGTAAGTTAATTTTATTAGCAACTTTTGGTTTAGTCCCACAGTGAGATTAGATAAGGTTTTTTTCCAATATCCTTAAATGCATTCTCTTTAGACCAACTTCTTTTAAGGTCGTCTCTCTTATCAATATGTTATTGAAACTCTAATCAGTGAACCTTTGAGTTGGCCATGTCTGGTTTAGAAGGTACTAGATGATAATAAACATTATAAATTTCTAAGTTCTATGTAGATTCTATTTTGCCATTAGATGAGTCTGAATTACTTCAAATTTAAGCTTCTCCTGGTCTAGACTCTGAATTTTCCCAACTTGTGGCCTTCATAGGCTGCTTTGCGTTTTGTTTATTGTTTTATTTGTTATATATGAGTCAATCTGGTTTCAGCACCATTTGCAATGTTTTCTTACCATGCGTTTGATAGCATGTTCCCTACATTATAATGATGGCTTCCCGTTAACTTTACAGATATAGTAGAGTTCAGAAACTGTCCTTAAAATAGTATTAAGGGATTTTTAAGAGGGTGGGACTCAGGGACTCCCTTAGTAGAGTCCTTACTTGATCTGTACCTCCGCGTTGAAGCTAGTTGTGACTAACGCTTTTGTGTGACGTTTCTGGTTTATTTTCTTAATCCTTCGCTTAGACATTGTTATGAGGTGGAAGTTGGCTAGGGAGGCGTCATTATATGGGCGAATTAACTGATCATAAGTGTTTTCCATGTTCAGGAGAGCCATGCAACCATTTGAACTATGAGAGTTAGTAGCTAGAGCTTATTGAAGGCTATTGTAGTTGTCCCATTGCGATCTTTCTGGATAAAGCCATTCTGTGACTAGTTAGTAGTGAAGAAGCCCATATGGTGAACTTACCAGACAGAAAGTTATGTACTATTTATAGTGAAAGTTGATTTATGCAAATTGGTACCGGTTATTCAAGTCTCACAGTCCAACTTCTTGTAATAGATTTTTAATTGTGCCTCTTGAGTTGGGAAGTAACTCTCATTAGCCATAATGGTAGCAGATAAGGCATAGAGGTTGGTTTCTACTGATCTGGGTCTATAAGTTATGCCTCAACAGGTATGCCTTCAGGGCAAGGGGACTTCTAATTTTGAGGGCTTCAACAGGCTCTCCATGATTTCATGGGTAGTGGTCATTTTTATTTAGGGCTTCTTCTGCCTGCAAAATGGATGCAGTTCAGGTGCTCTAAGGAAATCCCAGATGTCCCATGGCTCCACTGGTTGGTTTAAACAAACTTTTGGTAGAAACACTGAAACTTGAGATATCACTTCCTTGTCCAATGTCTAATGTTGACAATCTTGAAGGAAGTAATATTTTTCGCATTGTACCAGGTTTTTTTCTTTTTGATTAAAAAACCATGTGGGGTGTTTATAATAAACATAAATAAAGGGACAACGTAAAGGTTGCTACCTTATCTTTTTGGTTTTTAAGTGCTTTATGACGAGACAATTAACTTTTTTCCAAGCTTTTAACCAATGTATTATAATGGGTTTAAGTCTAGTTTGAGGTGCCAGATACTGGTGTGTGCCATATGCCTCTGACGCAAGCAATAGTTTCAGGGCCTTAGCAAAATTGTATGCCAAGTGAGTGAGCCCCACCTTAGCCACCTTCTAATGAGCTTTAGGTTGCAGAAGGCAGTTGGTTGGTGGTATGAAGAGGGAGTCTTAAATGGCTGCAGCTATCTTCCCCTTTGCAAAGGGTTATGCATTAGGTCTGGTTTATCCTAGGTCAGAACCTTCATGAGGGCTTACCTGTGATTGTTAAGATGTTAGTAAAAGACCTGTGGTCGCTCAGATGATGTCTTGTACTGGGAGATGAATCTCTGCCAATATCAGGAGACCAATCAAGCCCATATCTATTTTCATAGCTGACTATAAGGGTTGTCGTCAAATTAAGTTATTGACATACAAACAAGCCCAGACATAGGACAGAAAGGCATTTGTGGATCCAGTGAAATGGATGAAGTCTTGGAGCCAACTTGTAACAGGGAGGTCCCTGTAAGTCCAGGGGAACTTCCCCTTTGCGTGGATTAAGCGATTTTTTGTTTCAAAAAAGAAGGGTCTGAAGAGGGCGGCTGTACCCCTCATCACCCAGTGCAACCTCACCAATGTGGTAGATGAGCGCTGGGTAACAGCGCTCCCTTTGAAGATTCCCCTAGTATCACAATTTCCTCTGCTGAGCTTGTCTGCTGAATTGAGGAAATCTGCACTGAGATTACCAAATTGAAGATAAAAGGTCTGAAACCAAAGGGAATAAAGCCTGACAATCAGAAATCTAATAGTAAAGAAGGGACAAGTATTGAATTATTAGCTGGAATCGCTTATGGTATTGAGTCAGCTAGCAGTACAATCTCTGATGCCAAACACGCCTTGAAATTAGTGGGGATGATCCCCAATGAGCAAATGGTATCTTCAGGGAATATCGCGGATAATTTAAAACCCCTATTCAAAGAATCAGGATTTGCGCCCAATGCAACTCATTTGGTTGAACAAACGCCCCAGTGACCAGGCACAGGCAGGTTTGGCATCCTGAACCCATTTCCAACCAATTGTGAACGCCCCTATGTGGGGTGGCCCTGGGGAATTCCCGTTGCCCGTTGAGCCATGCTGTCACACCAAATGATGGAAATGCAGTTGAGCCTCAGTCTAGGCATTCGTAGATGAACTGATAGTGACTCAGCCTGCCACCAAATTCTTTGATGTCAGTTCTAATTAGAATTATTTCCCCCCCTCCCCCAAAGATTTGCCAATTTAGGTCAAATTTGAGGGCCCCAATCCCTGCTTGACCTACTACTAAATTAAGCACTATTTAATCATTTGTATTACACTGAGGAAATTGTTGGTCGATCCTATTTATTTTCCTTTCCAATGAAATTCCCGCTACCACCCAAATTTTTTTATTTTACTTCAATTCTTCTTGCTGAAGTCCTGATGGCATTATTTCGTGGCCCATCGGCCCCTACACTGGATGGTTTTTACCAGTTTGATAATTACAATCACTCCCACCATAGTCAAGTGGATCCAACGTGCAAGAAACTTCTGGGAATTTAACCCCATTATTGAAGCTATCTGCTATCAAGATATCGGAATTCTGTGGCCACATATATCTCACTTTCAAGAAAGGATCCGGCCCCTTGTCTCTACTTTAGTGATGAACCCTTCCACCAGTAATCCTGAAGTAGTAAACCCAGTAGTGCAATCCCTTGCAGCAAGACCCGCAGGGTCTGGGGTTGTTTCTCTTTGGTTTATTACAAGATTTTTTTTCACGCTCATCCTAAATCAACGAGTCATATTACCCAATTTGCAGCTCCATACAACGTCATACAAGCGGCAATGCCACTGTCATTCTGGCTTGCTTTTTAAAAGCTCACACATCCTGACTGGCAGGCCAGTCTAAACTTCTTTTGCCGTTTTCCTGACATAATCGACCAACCACTGTTTTCTGCCATTTCCGCCCTTTTTCTTTGTGTTGGGCGCCGCAGTGGTTACCATTTACCAATAAAGTGCAGTCAATAGTTTGCTTTCTGTTGTTTGTTTGGTCAATAGCCAATTATGTGGGTAGTGTTTGCAATACCTTGGAGAAACTCCTTCAGGGCATCAGAGCCCCGTGGATAACTACTCTTCCCTTTACTTAATGTTCAAGAAGGGAATCCATGTGTTCCCTCCCAAGATATTGTTAATCAAGTTCTTGACGCCATTGCTGAGGTGCAAATGTGTTCTGCTATTGCCATTAATAATGCCGCTGCGTTATCTAATGCCCAACAAGGGGTCGCCCTTTTAAATGCAATAGAAGGTGATGCCATCAGTGGGTATGAGTACTTCTGCGTTCTACTTTGCAGGCGGGAGATTCTACCTCACTTGTCACAGTAGCATTGGCTGCTTTGAAACCCCCTGTGTCACGTTCAGACCATTTATTCCAATTTCTTTCTTCTATGGCTGAAGCCCTCAGCTTGGCTTCTTTAATCACAACCTTCCGTGAACAAGCTCCCACACTTGTGTTTTCTAATGATATGCTCCAGGCAATCTTTAGATCAGTGCTGGATTCTGCCTCTGCCCATCACGAAGTTTGGTCCACCACTATGGGAACAGTGAATCAAATATGTAAAGCTGTGACAACCATCAACGCATTCCCTCGCCATGCTCCCCGCTTTCAAGTGGGAAATTATATGATCAGACTACCCAATGACAACACAGATTCAGTCCTTAATGTTGAACCATTATTGGCTCTGGCCTCAGAATCAGCTAATATCCCTGCGCCCAAATTGAGCTATCCTGTTCACCTATTAATGAATCAGTAAAAGCCCAGATTGAAGTAGCTGGCTCCTAAGCCCTTACTCTTTCCAACTTTATCCCAAAAAGGTCCCTGACCTTCCCCTAGCTTACTTTCCATTTCTTCAGTTGCAGCAGAGATGACTGAATCTATCAATAAACAAAACTTCGCCGATTTTTTATCGCCCATGAAGATTAGTATTGGGTCTCACCACATCTCCTTTGAGGCTTTGGTGGATACCGGAGCCACTGGTAATTTTATGAGCGTTGAGCTAGCCCAAAGATCATAGCTTGACATGGACTTAGGTCCTTTAGTGATGGTTGCTTCATCAGCCTCCCAGACCTCATATCTAGTCCGACAGCTGGTACCTTTTTGGTAAATCAGTTTAGCTTTTGTGATCAGTTCTCAGCAATGCCAAACTTGGTGTTTCCTGTTATCTTGGGGTCAGATGGTAGCGCCGACAACACATTAGAATTCACCTGGAGTAAAATATGTTGTCATTTGTTAATGATCTAATGGAGGGAGAATTTCCTTTAGTTGATACCCTTAGGAAAAACTCAAGGCCACAGCTCCATCATTTCCCTCTTTTCCCCTGCAGGCCTTCCATCTGATTTTTCCAAGGAATTGATGTGCTATTTAAGTATCTTCAATTCTGAGAAGGCAGACCGTCTTTCTTCTCACACTAAATTTGACTTAGGATTCCAAAAAATATTACAGTTGGTGAATATCAACTGTCCCTTGTATCCACACACAGCGGAGGAGGAGGTTGCACTTACCACCTGGTTAGACGATATGCTTAAGAAAGGGTGCTTATTTAAAGAGACGTCACCAGTTTCATCTCCCATCGTTTTTGCCAAGAAGGCCAATGGTTCCCTTCATCCCTGCATGGTTTATGGACACCTAAACAAAATTACAGTACACAATCCCTACCCTTTGCCCCTGGAGCAAACCATCACTCAAGCAATCGCTAAGTCTCATGTGTTCTACAAGCTTGATCTTGTTAATACCTTCAACCAAATATGGGTGATGGAAGGTCAAGAATGGCTTACCGCAATTCTATCAAAGCAAGGCATTTTTCAATTCTGTTTAATGCCCTTTGGGTTGAAGAATGTGCCAGCCGCATTTCAAAGAATGATTGATAGTTTGATTGGCGACCTCCAATTTACTTGCGCAGTTGCATATATTGATGGCATCTTAGTTAAACTCCCCAACTCCTGAACAACATGCAAAAAATTTGGAAGTGGTAGTGGCTGCTTTGCACAAGGTGGGCCTGTTCATCAAGCCTTTAAAATGCGAGTTTTATAAGGAGGAAGTTACCTTTCTCAGGAACCTTGTCCTAAAAGATGTTTATGTGATTCCCCCTAACAAGCTGGACGCCATCCGCGAATGGCAAACTCCAACAACCCAAAAACAAATAAGAAGTTGCTTGGGCACCATTATTTTCCTGAAGAAATTTTTCCTGGCCCTTTCCCAGTCAGCCGCTCCACTTTACCCCCTCACGGGTATGAATGTACCCTTTTGTTGGACAACCAAGTGCCAGCAGGCGTTCAAGTCAATTAAAATGGTGTTCTTATCACCCCCCATCCTAAAACATGGGACCCCTTTTAAACCATATATCATTGCATGCAATGCTTCATCTGTGGCAGTGGGGCAGTTCAGCTCCAGGAGCGCGAAGATTTAGAACATCTGGTCGCCTACTTTTCTGGAAATTTCCTCTACTGAGCAATCCTAGCCATCTGCAATAAGGAGTTGGCTGCCATAGCATGGGCTTTGACTCATTAGCAGTATCCGTTACAGGGCGCTCAGCATGAGTTAACGGTGCATATGGATCAAGCTCTTCTGTATTTCTGTAAACCACAGAAATTGGCACATAGGCAAGCTTATATCTATTGGGATTTATGCAGTTTCAATTTTAAAATTAATTTGTGAAAGGCGTGTTAAACGACTCCCCAATTTTCTTAGCCGCAATCTGGCTCACTGCCCCTTAGACTCAGATGAAGCAGATATGGTTACCGTGATTCCCTCCACTCAAATTTTATCTATTGTCCTGCCCATAGTCTCGTCAGTTGACTTTGCTCCTGATGCTCTCTCATTTCACGGGTTTTAGCAGCTCAAATTACCTGCCCCAAAGGAGTGGAGTTATTTGATTAATTGTCCCTCCAAACTCACAAACATTTCCTATATTCCTTAGTGGGGGGTCTCCTTTATTTTTGGTCGCAGGTTTGGGTCCCTCCTCTTTTTAGATCTGAGGTGTTTCAGGCGCATCATGATCCTCTCACAATTGGCCATCTGAGCAACAAGAAATGTATTGACTTGATTAAGCGGACTTATAAATGGCTGGTTTATCAAAAGAAGTCCTGACCTGGATCGCTGATTGTGTTACCTGCGCATGGGCCAAGTCAGATTATTCAGGAAGAAATAGCCTCCTTAATCCTTTAAAACAGGCGTAGGGTCCATGGACATCAGTGTCCATGGATTTTGTTGTTGAACTTCCCTGTTCTAATGCGTTTACAGTGGTAATGGTGGTGGTCAATTGTTTTACCAAATTTTCCCTATTTATTCCATGTTCTTCCACAATTACATCAGAAGAAACTGCTTGTCTCTTCATATTCCATGTTTTTTCTATGTTTGGTCTCCTGCAGGAGATCAACAGTGATTGCAGATCATAGTTCACAGCGCATTTCTGGAATGAGCTCTTATCCATTTTATAAACTTCCCCTGCCATTCCACAGTGTATCATCCCCAGTCTGATAAACAAACCGAGTGAGTTAACCAAATCTTGGAACAGTACTTGCACTTCTATGCTGCAGCCACAAAAGGTACCTGGGCTAATGACCTCCCCCTCGCTCAATTTGCCTACAACAATGGAACTCACGCTACTATGGGGGTTTCTCCCTATGAAGTGACGTTAGGGTATAATCCCTCATTTTTGGTCATCCCTGCCTGCGTTCAGAGGTCCCAGCTGCCGTAGATTATGCCGAGCACATTTGGTCTACTCAGTCCTTAGTGTGGAGACATCTCACTAAAGCTATTGGTAATTACAAGCGGTTTGCAGATTGAAAACGATTTCCTGGCCATGAAATAGCGGTGAGTTATATTCTATGCTTGATACACGCCATTTGCAGATGCGGGTACCTTCCTGGAAGTTTGCAAGGAAGCGTTTGGCCCTAACCTGGTGGATGAAGACTTGGGCAATGGTGTTTTCCGGTTAAAGCTGCCAGCTCACAGAATCAGCACCCCATCTTCCATGTTTCTCAATTGTCTCCATTCAAGGAGAATGTTCCCGCAACCCAGAGCCAATTGTAATCGAGGATTCAGAGGAGGCCGAGGTGGAATACATCTTAAAATCCTGAAAATCTCAAAAGTCAGTTCAGCATCTCATCGCCTGGAAGGGGCTATCTGGCCTATGAGAACAGTTGGGTCAAGGCCCACGATTTCACTAACTGTATGGAACTGGTTGAGGCGTTTAATGAGTCCCATCCCGATGCTCCCCATCCCCCCCCAAAAAAGTTGCAACTTTAATGGCAATCAAGTTTCCTAAGGCTCACAAAGTTATAGCCCTCATACAGTTTCCTGGCGGTGGCTCCCCTCCTTTAGAAAAAAAAAATGTAATGTAATTCCAGGGGAACGTCCCCTTTGTGTGGATTGGGCGATTTTCCCATTTCAAATAAGAAGGGTTCAAAGAGGGCAGCTGTACCCCTTGTCACCCAGGGTGATCTCGCCCATGTGGTAGATGAGCGCTGGGTAACAGCGCTCCCTTTGAAGATTCCCCCTAGTATCACAATTTCCTCTGCTGAGCTTGTCCACCAAATTGAAGAAATCTGCTTGAAATTACCAAATGAAAGACAAAAGGTCTAAAACCAATGGGAATAAAGCCCAACGATTAGAAAACTAATAGTTGAGAAGGGACAACTATTGAATTAGTGGCTGGAATTACCAACAGTATTTAGTCAACTAGCAGTACGATTGCTGATGCCAAACACTCCTTGAAATTGTTGGAGATGATCCCCAATGAGCAGTTGGTACCTTCAGGGACTAATGCGGATAATTTAAAACCCCTATCTAAAGAATCAGGATTTGTGCCTGATGCAACTCATTTTGTTGAACAAACGCCCCAGCGACCAGGCACATGAGGGTTGGGCATCCTAAACCCATTTCCATCTAATTGGGAATGCCCCTATGTGGGGTGGCCCCAGGGAATTTCCGTTGCCCGTTGGGCTAGATGCTTTCACACCGACTAATGGAAATGCAGTTGAGCCTCAGATCAGGCATTTGCGGATGAACCAATAGTGAATTGGCCTGCCACCAAATCCTTTGATGTCGGTTCTAATTAGTATTATTCCCCCCCTCCCCCAAACAATTGCCAGTTTAGGTCAAGTTTACAGGCCCCAATCCCTGCTTGGACTACTACCAAATCAAAAACTATTCAATCATTTGCCTTGCAGGTGAGGAAATTGTTGGTTGATTCAATTTATTTTCCTTTCCATTAAGATCCCCGCTACCACCCAGATTTTTTATTTTTAATTCAATTCTTATTGCCAAAGTCCTGATGACATTAACTTGGTGGCCCATCGGCCCCTACACTGGATGATCTTTACCAGCTTTGATAATTACAATCACTCCCACCATATTCAAGTGGATCCAACGTGCAAGAAACTTCTGGGAATTTAACCCCATTATTGAAGCTATCTGCTATCAAGATATCGGAATTCTGTGGCCACATATATCTCACTTTCAAGAAAGAATCCAGCCCCTTGTCTCTACTTTAGTGATGAACCCTTCCGCCAGTAATCCTGAAGTAGTAAACCCAGTAGTACAATCCCCTGCAGCGAGACCCACAGGGTCTGGGGTTGTTTCTCTTTGGTTTATTACCAGTTTTAATTTCACGCTCATCCTAAATCAACAAGTCATTGTTACCCAATTCGCACCTTCAGACAACGTCATATGAGCGGCAATGCCACTGGCATTATAGCTTGCTTTTTGGGTGCTCACGCATCCTGACTGGAAGGCCGTTCTAAACTTCTTCTGCCGTCTTCCTGACAGTCTTACGCCACAGGTGGACATGCGCCTCAAACATGACTGATGATGGTGTCAAAGTCACAAAAGGATTTTGTTGCTTGAGAGTTTAAGCTGAACGAGGCCATCTAGAAGTGGTTCAATCAGGAGCTGCATTTGATAGTTAAAAGTTGGCAACAAAGAGGACGATATCGGATTGATCTAATTTGACCAGGAAGATATGGCCATCTAGATTATTTAAAAAGGTTTTGTTATTTACCAGTGGGTGAAGTTAATGAGGTCTGCTTTGAAATTCCAGTGAACTTGACTATTAACTATTCTTTCCATGATGCGATTTTTTGGGAGTTGTACGTGGGCTCCTGTTCTGCCACAATACTAGTTCACGATGACCTGAAGTTTCACAGTAGGACAAACATAAACTTGTAGTCTCACAGCTCTTTTCATTGATGGACTGCAGGTATAGGGTTTACTTGTGTGGGATCATGGTTGTATCCCTTTGTGTCCTGGGGGTATACATTCCTTAAGACTGAGTTTGTAAAGCGTCAAGTCTTTAGTCATTTAGCTTAATTTCTTAAGAGATGAGAAAAGCCTTGGGGTATGAAAATTTAACTGTGGGGGACAGTGGATCTGGTTAAACATCATAAGGATGTTTGGTCTGCTAAGTTGAAGAGGAAGGTCATGATAGTGATCATATGCCTCCTCTGTGGAGTCCAAAAAAGAAAAGTTTTAATCAATGGCATCTCATCCCACACCACTTACAAAACTTGCAAACTATTCTGTGTGGGAGGAGGGACTTGACAATATGCTGCAATTTCCGCAGCACTTATGTTGCCAGACATTACCACCTGATGTTGTCCTTTATTTAAATCCTAAGTCATTCATGCTGCATCAATGGGTGTATCTAGTTATTATGCTAGTTGTAACGGAATAGGGGTGGCAGTAGCAGTGTCCATGATGGTGGATGCCTTGCATTTAGCAGGAGCTGGTGCCAGTGTGGTAGAATGAAAGGTCTAATATTAAAAAAATGGCCCTGGTGTGAATATCTTCCATACTCGCAGTTGAGAACTTTTCCAACGCCTAACTAAGGTTAGCTGGGTCCAGGTACTGTAAAAAGTACTTTATTTGTGAGTTCACTAGTGCATCCTCGTGGGATTGTTTTTGTTCTAATTTGGGACTTTAAGAAGTTTCGTTGAAGTTGCTTGTAAGTAGATTAACTGCTGTATAGATGGCCTTGAGAATTTAATTATGAGCAGAATAGGGCGCTTGATCTGATCAATGAATCTATCTCAAGACATGTACCAATTACCACCATGAAGGAAATGACTTTGATATTCTGGGCTACAATGGGTAAGTGACTAAGGAGGCGCTGGCCATGTTAGCCCTTTGGGATGGGATTGTAGTACAAGGGGACATTAAAGCCCACTAACAACACAGAGCCAAAATCCACTGGTCCTCAATAAATTGTCAACTTCAGTTACTATCGTCAACAGTTGTTGGTAGGATGAAATGATGATTTATGAGAACAGTTTTAGGTCGTAGCGTTTTTTAACTTAGAGGATGTTTATTAGGATATTTTATTTTGATGCTGTGACGTGGTCCTTTAGAGTTGCCTCAGCGAAGCTCAATCTGATATAATGTCTTCATCTGCTTCAAAAATGATAGTAATAAGTAAGAAGGCTGCTTTAAAGGCTGTGAAGCATTAGTAGTAAACTTCAGTGTAATACTATATGGATTGTTCTTTTGATACAGAATGACCCCAGTTGGTAAGGGTGGATCTTGGGAGAATCTTTTGATTAGATTTTGGGAATTTTTCTTTGTTCTCAAGCTAAAAGCGTGTTCTTTAAAGTCTTCTTTGGGAAGGGTGGGAGCTAGCGGTTTCTGGCACTCACCATGGATGCCTTTGATGAGTTTGTTCTTAGTTTTCAATGTGATTGCGGGACTGGTGCATGATATGGTCTGGCTATATAAGAGGGGTTTTTTTACTGGTGTGCTTCAAATTATGCTGGTGTCTCTCGTGTTTAGAGTGCCTGCCTGAACACCACTAGGGGTTTTGCTACTAATATTGGTGATATCATCAGCCACTTATAAGGTTGATTTGGGCTCTTATCATACCAATCTTTGTTCATAAAATCAGACCAGCTAATGACGGAGTTATTATTGACTAAAATTTGTTTTTGTAACTAATCTTGCATAATTCTCTTTGAGAAGACTCTAGATAGGTATCTTCCAATTCAATGTTAAAACCTGATGTCTAAGATTGTAAACAGAAAAGCTCTAGAACCAAACCAACTTTTTCTTAATTGGGTGATACTAGGTGTCCCACTCTGATGCTTAAGGATTCATATTGGTTCACTCCTCCTCCTTCATAACCATAAGTTTAGTGGTCATATGGCTGAGGCTTGCCTCACACTTTGAAGCATGGTTCTCAGCTCTATTAGTCTGTCCATGTTCAGATAGTACTCACTCTAGGTTGGTGGTAGATGCATAGATGTGATATGTGTCTTTCATGAATAGAACAAATGTTGCTGCAGCATGAGCTGTAACACCTCTGCTTTGTGGTCCTACAATGGTCTGTTTGGTCATAGATTGAGAAGAGGCGGTTGGTTGTGAGTTATGGGGGTGCAATCAGTTAACGGCGCTCCTTTCATTTACTTTCATCTATAAGAGATGCCTGCTTTCATGGCGGCCACTTATGAGTAAGTGATGTTGTTTTGTATGGATTTAGGTAGTCAGGGGTTTAATATTCTGTTTATTGTCGCTTCATTTAGCCAAATCAGCAGGCTCTTAAGTGGGTGTTACTGCCAAATTTCTAGTAGTTCTTCTAGTGTCTCTCTGACAATTATGAACTTCAAGGTTAACTGATTTTGAAAGGTGATGCTTAGAAGAAAAGTTGATTTGTTGTTTACCTGGGCTTAAGGTAATAAACTCATAAAAAGCTTCATTCAAATCATATTGAACTTAATTCTGATATTTGATTAGTGAAATAGCTATAATAAAAAATTAAGTTATGCGCTGGCCTCATTTAAGATAGGTGGTGTTGCTATGATAGAGAGATAAAATTACTGGCTAACGGTAATTTTATGCTATAATTTAAAAGTGTATTGTGAACCAAAGATACCAGACCAAAATGAATGTAAGTGAAATTAGTGAGGTTTGTGGTAGTTACTTATATGGAAAAATATAAGAAAAAAAGCTTTCTAGAATCTATATAAAATTAGATAAGATCACACTTCATTTATAATACAGCTATTGATTTGAATTAGAGCTAATGGTCTCAAAGATCTCTTTAATGTTACCCTCATAAAACAGGTCCTTCTATTTTAATTTTAAAAATATGATTGGGTATACATTAAATCAACATGTTGAGTTTTAAAATTATTTAAACGGTTTGCTAATATGCTAAATATTTTTAAACTTAACACATAGATATTAATCAATTTACTTATGATATGTAACTAAAAAACTGTATAATTTGTCATCAGAAACACTTACCTTGTTCACTCATACTACTTTTAGTTTTACCCATAATCTTATGGCTATGAGGGTATTCTTTAGATTATCAAGTCCTTTAAGAAGTTTTGCCATTGATTTGGACCCAAATTTTTTCTGGGTATGCACTTTTCTATACAACTTTCAGGGCACCATACATTCCTTACAATGTATTTTCATGATAGTATAATCTATACTTCAGGTGGAAATAATTTTATGGATCGATTGTAAGGTTTGTAATTTACTAGACTAATTATAATTTATGGATGGGTAGGATGTAAGAGCATCTAGTTTTTAGTGTTTTTTAGCAACAAAAATAATGCAAATAAATAACTCTGTCATCTATACCCGCCATATTAAATTCCGTATAACACAAAAAGAGATGATAATGTTCTATTGATATTAACTTATAGGGCAATACCAAATGCAATTAATTTGATAAAGATGGAATAATCTTTAGCTAGCTACTTTTATACCAACCTATCTTATAACACTTAGCTGTTGATAGTCAAATTCATTATATGCTAACTTTCATGGGAAAATTAAGCAGTAATCAAATGAAATAATGACAACAAATGTAAAACTTTATTTGGGTGCTTGACCTTTTTTACTCTGAACCATATAAACTCATGATGTTTAGTATATAGCCTTGTTCAAACTTCTATAATATTTTTTTATAAATGACAAAAATTTAACCCTACAAGAACATTATTTTATTTATGGTCCATTTTAATAAGCTGTTATAGCTAAAACTACTTAAATAAAAGCTATTCTTGATATAATTTTTAATAAAATTAACATAGACCCTGAACCATAGTTAACTCCTTTTGCAAGTGTCCCTTGCAAGGTGGAGTGACAGATAAAATAGATTGTTTATATTGACCATTTGTCCACCAGACTATATAATTGTGATACTATGCAAGAGATTTAAAGGTCAGAATTAGATCAAAGAACACAAACCCTCTTAATACAATAAGTAAGTCTGGAAATTAACACTTTACCTCATGAGTAACAAAAAGTAATATAGATGAAAGTTATAACATTTTGACATCTTCTCAGCTGATAAATTCTTTAAGTTTGTTAAAAGAAAATGCTTATAGGTGACTAATTTCTACCATCAATAGATAATCATATCCTTTAGATGATATTAAGTTTAAAAAGTCTACTGATACAAAAGTCTATGGGGTTTCCACTTGTTAGGTATTAAAAAAGTTCTGAATTCACTGTTTATTTTATATTATCCTGAAGAAGTTTTACTCATTGCAATCCAATCTAAAGCTTTCTGAAAGCTAAATGATAGTTTTACATTTTAGGTGTACTTCTCACCCCTATTTGAACCATAACAGGTTAGATTTTATGTTTCTTCTATATTGAGATTTTTAAA
This sequence comes from Massospora cicadina, assembly GCA_022478985.1. NCBI lineage: Eukaryota > Fungi > Entomophthoromycota > Entomophthoromycetes > Entomophthorales > Entomophthoraceae > Massospora > Massospora cicadina. The sequence goes on along the minus strand of JAKSZP010015909.1, from coordinate 34,358 downwards.
TTGAAGCTAAGACTCACTCTCAAATTTTATATTTTGATTATATTTTTTGTATTTTTTATATGTTGTTTATTTTTATCTATTCTGTTAATCTAAACAGGGCAACTTCTTCTTGTATGGTTCAAACTTTAAGAGCTCTCTAAAGCAATGAAAAAACTAATTCATTTTTTTGTACTAGATGGTCCTAACCTGAGGGGGAAATTCATTGATGTAAGAAACTAATTCATTGATGTGCATACTTATACATGTTATGATGTAAAGATCTGGTAAAGAGGTATTACTGTAACCTTCTCCTCCATTTTCCTCTCATCTAGGCCCACACTTTGCTTTTTATTATCGTATCTGGAATTAAGTTTGTTAGTGACTTTTGTCCTGATATCAAAACTGTAGTATAAAAAGACCCTGAACGTTTGTGTTTGTCTATGTAATAAATTAACTGTGTTCTTTTAGAGAAAATAATGACTTATATTCAGTAAATACCATTATGGTATATTTACCTTTTTAGAAAATAAAAACAGTGCTATAATGATCATACTAGCGCTGTCTTACTATTTAAAAATGACCCAGGATTGCTCAAGTCTTATAGAAACTGTGATAAAGGATTTATCTAAGCTCTTGATCTCCCTGTTATTATAGTAAATCAACTCTTTCAATCACCGTCAATAAATTACAATTTACAGTAAATAGAATTTGTTTATCTGCATAGTGCATTACAGAAGTGGTTGCTTTTACTTATCTGACCACATAAGACTGTTGCCACTTTAGCCTCCACACATCATGAGAATTTTTTAAAAATGAATTAAATATAGACTCTAACTTCTAAAGAGCTTCTAATATTATTTAATATTCATTTAAACCCAAGAACTTCAGAACTGTTTCTGTATGGTGGCTTAGGTCACAATTAGATTTGTTCTACTAAGATATTATGATTGTGTGGCTATCTCTCAGCACCATGTTAATAATACATTAAAGGTCTATATACAGTACTTACAGTTTTATTCATAACAGTATTAATTTCTATAATATTATTGCCAATTACGCATCTTTATTAAGGTATAAATTTTATTTGAGGTGGGATGACTTAGGAATGATACCGCACCAATTAATTGGGAACTTGAATTAATGGAAAAGGTGGATAAACGGGTTGGGACCATCTAGTACTAAAAAAAAGAAAAGGAGGATAAACCTGAAAACCTCCACATGTGGCGTCTGATAGGCTGGGAACTCCGTGAACTGCATTGCTATTTGCTATCTCAGTTCAGAGCATTGGTGCGCAATTCCAACACAGTCATAGTTGTCCCCTACCTAAAGTTTATCTAACAGGATCTACTTGGGAGGCAGTGGTCTTTGAGTCCATACTCTAATATTGGGTACCCTCCCTATATGTTTTTTAGAGGCATGAGAGTTTAATGTACAAGTATCATTATTATAAGCTACCACACAAATATTGAAAATTCCTTTGCATAATCAATTGTCCATTAAAGCATGATTGTAAGAACTAGACAAGATGGTAATACCTGAAACTGATATTTATCCAGGTGCATATTGCAGTTAATCAATCGCAAACCTCATTGAACCTCACTTAGTTTAAGGCCTTGATAGACTACATAAAAATAATTAATTTGCCTTGGTGATAAGTTGAAAACTTTGCGTCTTTATAAAACTGGATAATAGTACTAATAAATAAAAAAGATACCCCCAATTCACACAATACTACAACTTACCATCTGCTTATTTTGTAAATATTACTTATAACTTGATAGTTAAAAAAATTCATCTATGCAGGCTATTGTATAAACCTTAAGCCTGATATTATTAGTAAACTTATAGTGGGAGATATCATAATTATAAAGCAACTGTATGAATTAGATCAAATTTAAAATCATAGTGCTATAAATTCACTGCAGACTATCAGTCTTTATAAATGTTGAATGGTTGACTGATTCTAAATTGTCAGTTATTATAAACCAAAGATATCCTAAGTATATCCAAACTTGAATTTGTGGCCTAGTAATTTCACTTAATTATATTTAAATATGATGACATGGGCTTGAGGGCTTTGTTGGTCTATGTCAAAATTAGTTTTTAATGTCAGTCAAGTTTTCAACCAAATTAATTACTAATTAGTGATATGAATTGCCTTGGTATGTGCTGCTGATTACATGTGAAAGTGAATTGGTTCAGCTATTTTAAAGATACATATGAAATGCCATCTTGAGAATGATGATGGTGTTTACTCCGACCCTGAGGCTGAGTATGATGCCCTGAGTCAAAGTATTTGTAGACGCTCTTACAAACATTTTAAATGGCCAAGTGCCATTGAAAATGAGACGCATGGGTAAGATGTGGTTAACATCAAACCTCATGAATAACCCTCAAGTTGATACTAAAAAATAGATTCAACTTTGGATTAAGTTTATAGTTTAACTTGTAAACTTTTTTGTGTTTAGTATTTTACTTTGTACTAGTTGGTATTTACTTGGGATCAGTAAGATCAAGGCGGCGTGCCATTGTCCAAGTAAATTACAGGGTATAAAATTTAAGTACTACCAAAAAGTTATATTTTAAACTCTAAATCACCATCCTGTCTATTGTCCTCACACAAAAGATGCACAAAACTGCGTTTCACACCTGACAAAGAACCAGCCATCAGAACAAAGCCCAAAATTCAACAATAAAGCTCTAATAATTTGATGAAAATAGAAAACAATACTTTCACTCTATTCACCAGAAATTGAACTGTAAACCAATCAGCGACCTCTGAAAAAGAGTTAAACTTGGAAGCTACCCTAGACTTGTTCCTTTAATTTAATCAAGAACGTATTTACTAAATCTAAAGAACAGCCTTAATATCTACTATCATAATTCTAGTATGAAGAAGTATATTATCCCATTTATTGTGAGAAAAATAGCTAAACTTTTAATTATGTGTATATATCAAGAAACTAGAGCGGGAAACAGATTATAAAAGCTTAACATATTGAGTTTTAAGACATCTAGGTAACACAATACTTAATTGTCTAGATAAATAAAAGTTAATAGGGCTATCAAATGTCTCTGTATGGTACTAACGCTTGTATAGAGTATTCATATTTTTAATTATATGGTTACTATAAAAAGAAATTTTATATGATAAAGTCTTTGAAACCCTATTAATTCTTTATTAAAGGTCATACAGGTGAGGCTATGGATTACATGCATAAAAAATTTATAAAGGCATTTCATATGTTTTTAATATGAAATGTGTAGATTTATATTACTAAATTTGATAGAGGACAACTTATGTTGGCATCATATGAAGAATTAGTTAGCTTTCTTACTATTTTTATCTTCATTTTAGTCTAACTCATTCATGGGTGTTTTAATGCTAGAATAAAATCATTACTATCATCATTTGTAATCATAACTACATATGCCAATTATCTAGAAAAACACAAACTATGAACTCTAACTTTAACTAAGACTCTTCCTTACTTTCTCCTTTTTTCTGACTGAAAACTACAACACAACTCTTATTAAGGCCACACAACATTTTTTGATATATTTATATCTAGTGTTATCACTCATGTTTTATCGCACTTGTAGCTCCTCTAACCATAGGTATATAATGCACAGATCCACTCTATCTATTACTAGTTGGTTTTTCTAGATTCATAATTAATATTTTAACAGAGGTCTAATTAGTGCTACTTACTGTATATAAAAACTAAGATATGTTAAATTTAACAGATTTAGTATAAAAGAACTTCATTCTTTGTAATAATGAATACAGTGATGATTGTTATTGTTTATAAAAACATAAATCTTCTTTAAATGTCACCTTATATTAAAAGTTAATGGTTTTGTAATTAATACCCTATTTTTATATGCTGTGGAAATTATTTACATAATTTTCATAATTATCAAAAGGATAGGATGATAGTAAGTAACGTTGATGTTCAGTCAATTCACAAAAAGGTAAAAGTATAAAATGCTAGAAGATTAGAAGCAATTCTAAGTGCAAGAATTCTCATACAAAATATAAAAGGCATAAAATATTAAAAGTGTCTCGTGAATTTAATTAGCAAAAATAGTACATTTTCTCTTTAAAAAAGATTTAAGTATGTTCATTACTTGAAAAGGCTAATCTTGAAGATAAAAGTCAAGTCAATATTACAACAGCATCTATAGTTAAAGAGATTAACAGTTTTGAGTGTGTTTATCTTATGTTTCCAGTTCATTTCTGTTAACGTTTTGATGATCTTTTGTAATAAATTGTTATTAAGATATCATCAAAACATATTAAAGAATAACTAGGTATACCAATTAAAAGTCAAATGATAAAAATATTTTTTACAAATCAGAAAATTGTACCCTATTACATGATGCAATATTTTTATAAGAAAAAACTTAAAATCTAATTTTGTAATCTCAAATATAATATAATCTAGCCATCTAATATCAAAAATTAAAATAGTGGTCTCTTATTTATGAGCTTTTTTAATCAAACAACTATATAGGTGCTTAGTAAGAGAAAATGTTTTTGTACTACTACTAACTGAGAGTAAGAAGTAAAAATACTGGCTTCTAATTTATTAGTTTTTGTTATGAAAGATACTGTACCAAGTCCAGGACTTTATATGAAGGGCATCATATAAGACTATAAAACTCTCTGAGTCTTCCAAGTATTCTATTTGTAAAAAAACTTTAGTATAAGTTATTCAAAAAGCTCAGAGAATGCATTAGACTTCACATAAGGGCGTGAAGAGGTTTAATTGTAATATGAAAGAATTTAACAAAGCGGGAAAGATTTAGGAAAGCTTTATGTTGTAAGGTACCTATAGTAAGTGTTAAGCCAAGTTGCTATGACATAGACTAAATGAATAAGAGTAACTAGTGTTTTTTATTTGTTGATTAAACTAATGGTACAACATTCTGGAATAGTGAAATAAAATATAACATGAATTGGTTAAATATATATATATATATATATCACAATTCAAATATATGATGGCTTTTTTGGGTCTTACTAACATCTAAGAGATCAGCTATAGTCTAAAGGACAGTAATTTTTTGGCTTCTTATGTATGCTCCTTTAATAGCAAATAGATTTTTGGTCCAGAAACATTTCTCTGGGCCCTTTCAAGGCCCAAGGCGGAAATTAATGCCTCCATTTTATATCTATGTGAAAATTTTATATAAATTCTGGAAGCTATGTTATTCTATTCTTTAACTTAGGATTTTTTGTAAAGTATCAAAAGGAACATAATTAACGTCAGTAATTTAGGACCTGTTATTAGCCAAAGAAGAAGGTGATTATAATTTTTAAATCCCTTATGGAACCCTCTTAAAATTATTTTGAATCTTTAACTGCATAAAAAGTATTAGGCTTTATGATAAAATTGAGTCTCAAAGCTGGCTTCTGGGTATGTTATTGGCATGAGAGCAAGATGAATCAATTTCTAGTAGTACTTCTACACTGCATATGCTTAAAAATAGCTACTTGAAATAAGAGACTGAACACATCGTTGAATGTTTGACTGTACCTAAATTGATGGGTAATTTGATAGGGAAAAAATAATATTATTATCTGATGCTACTTTATTATGTATCATATCATAATTATCAATGATTATGGACCAAAAATATCCTAAGTATATTAAACTTGGGATTTGTGGCCTAGCAATCCCACTTAATAATATTTGACTATGATGACATGGGCCCAAGGGCTTTGTTAGTTAAGTCAGTATTAGTAATTATAGTTGGCTTAGTGACCTGGTTTATGGGCTTTACTAGTCTATGTCAAAATTAACTTTAAATGTCAATCAAGTTTTTGATAAAATTTAATTACTAATTAGTGGTACAAATCGCCTTGGTATGTGCTTCCAATTGCTTAGGAGCATTGGTCAGCTATTTGCAGACACACAGAAACGCTGTCTTGAGATATTATGAGTTCAATACTGATCCTGAGGCCGTGTGAGATGCCCCTCAAGTCATAAGGATTGTAGACCCTCAGATGAAATTATTAAATCTTTCTCTGGCTGAGTGCCATTGAAAATGAAGTGTCATGGGTAAGATGTGGTTAACATAGAACCCTATAGATTATCAAGTTGATACTAATAAAATACAAAAAATTATTGCACAAGCTCATAATTTAATATACAAACTTTTGTTTTTAATACTTTTACATTGTATTAAGTCAAGAATTTACTTGGGATCAGAAGGACCAATGCAGCGATCCATTGTCCAAGTAACAACAAAAGAATACGGCATCAAAGTGTTATTTTCAAGGAGTTAATATCTTAACTATTGTCACCATCTGGTCTATTGTTGCCATACAATAGACGCTCAAAACTCCACCTTACCACAGAAGAAGAACCAGCCATCTGAAGTAGGCCAAAAACTTCAACACACACATCATATTTAGATAATTTTCCATTTATGTTATGGTGTTATTTATAGTTGAAATTTAGAATAATAGAAAATAGCTATATTGGAATCTAGAACAAAACTAAAAAATCCAAGAAAAATAACGCGAAGGCTGTTAACTTTATCCTAGTAAATCAAATATTTAACTTCATGACCGCCTCATAGAGCAAAATGTTATTTATGACCAACCCTTGTTATATTTTTCAGCCGCTGGGTCAGTTTGCTGATATTTAAGCTAAATGTCCTTGAGCTTCTCATTAAACACCGAGTAAAATCTGGTTAATCTTACAAAACATATATTTTATCAGTTAAAATTATCTTGTAACATGTAACTATAATTATTTCAGGTTTGCAATTATATTTTTAACATATTCTCTCATTTATGTATAATTGCCTAATCTCATCTTTAATAAGGTTTCTGCTTAAGGTAATCCTATCATTCTAGGTTAATAAATCAAAATGATAACTATTGTAATAATGCACTTTTAGTACTCTCCCAAAACACTCATATCTCTTACACATTATTGTCTACTTCTAACTAGCTTAAGCTAATTTAAGTTTTTTAGCAACAGATTAACAAATTTTATTAGCTGTAGTACCAAAATTGTTGTAAGATAACATTGGAAGGTATATCAATATAAACATAAAATTGTGAGAGTTTAAACAGGGTCTAATTAGCTATCACCTTACTGAACTAAGAATGGAAAGTACAAAGATAGTCTTATATATTTCTTTACTAAAAACTTTTTATAGACATATAATCTCATAATTTGCTACTAGATTGATCACTTAGTTTCATTAATTTTTTTAGATAAGCAATATAGTAATTTTAAGATAAAATAGATTACATATTCTTTGTGTGCTTGACATAAAAATAAACACTACTTTATGTTTAGCTTAAATTTAAATTTTACATGTGAGTAATTTGTAAAATAGGTTTATACTTGTTCTAAATTTCACAGAAATTTAGATGCCCTTAGATGAAGTTGTGCTTTTCTCTAGACTTAAAGACCACAGACTTGTAGCATAGCATTTAAACATATTGTCAGGCATTTCTAAAAAATAAGACATTATTCAAAGAAAATGTTTAAACTCTGCTGTTTTAAGCAGATGGTCTAGTTCTGAGAACATGTGCATATAAACTATACATTAAAATCTAGACTATAAAAGATAATGATAACTAAGATAGATTAGTATGTAGAACATATTTGTAAAATATTAGAAGAAATTAGCTTAATATTTTTAAACTTTATAAATATCATTAAACTTTAAAAAATCAGATAATAATACAAATAAACAAAAAATTAATAATATTAAACTTTACCATCTAGTACTAAAAAAATAATATTAAACTTTAGAACAAAAATTAACATTTTTTATAGTCTGTATTAGAGCTTAATCTTTACAGCTTTTAGTATACTTGATCATATAGATTAATTAAGTTGTACATATTTAGAATTCTGATTTAGTTCTCAAAGACCACTCAATAGCTCAAATCTAAATTGAGTATAGGATCATTATGTAAGTGCAAAACTGAAAAAATATGTAATTGTGTTGTTACTAATTTTACCCTGCTAAGAACCCTTATTAAATTTTTCTATAAAAGACATAATCCTCATCAATGGCTTCTATATACTATCATGGCATAAGGTAAAGCAGATGCAATTTTTGAGAATCTGATTTTATTCAAACTACTTAAGTAATTAACTTTCTTACAAGAAGATGAAGATAAAGTGAACTTTTGAGAAATGGAAAATACTGGAGTTATAAAATTCCAGAATTTTCACAACTTCTTATTACTATACTAAGGTTAATGATAGGGCCTATATAGACAGCAAATATTATCCTTATGAGTATATGAACAGCTTTCTTACAGTGTCTAGTACATGTATCTGGATTATAATAAATAGAGTTTACTAACTCTCAATCAATATTTTACATGAGGAAAGCTATCCACATTATTTACACTGTATAAAACAATAAAAACTTTATTAACATAATCATTTGCATAAAAAATATTGTGACAATTTGTTAAAAGTCATAACACAATAATTTACATAAACACTATCTAAAAATGAAGGTAACGCTTATTATTTTCAGCTACTCTTGCCTTTAAATAAACACATTTGGTGATATAATTAGGTAAGTTACAATTTTCTGAAAAAATTTTAAATTTAAAAATGAACATATAAAATAAAGTAAAAGATGTATATGTGTAGGGCTGGTACAAAATAGTTGAAATCCTATGGCTTTGTGGCAACCATGTAAAGTAAAAGTTGTTAGAAAGTAATACCTTGAATAAACCGTAATATCCGTTAAAAGTTAAGAAACTATCACCAATCTTCACTTATTGCAAATTTATGATCTATATTGTATTAGACCAGAAGTTTTTGATAACTTTGTAGGATATAACATACTAATTTTGCAATTAAAAACAGCTAAGTTTAACATAACATACCTGAAATAATTTTTTGCTTTAGGAGTCATAAAACACATTGGAAACTGAAGGTTTTTAATAATGTTTTTATATTTTCTAACTTGGTTCAAATGTATGTATTTGCTTCAGCTAGCTCCTCTTTTGAGCGCAAATTTGACAATATTGATTATCACACAAGGAAGCTTTTTTAAAAAGCATGTTATAAACAAATAATTTATCATTAAGATGCAATGACAAAGTATGAAATTAATTAACCGTGTGCAGAACATAAAAGAATAGAACTATAACTAGAATTCATATTAATAATGATTATCTTGGGGAAGCAAGGGAAACTGAACCATGATTTACATAAAGTTCCAATACTGAGGATGTTTTTGGAAAAGTTGTATTAATGACTTAGTCATCTTGAAGTTTATAAATAATACTAGAACCTATATCAAGGTGAGAGAGTACTTTGGTGTGCATCATGCAATAATTTATAATATTATATTGCGCAATCCTTTTCATGTAATTTCCTGAGTACCATATTAAATAGACATCTAAATTTATAAAATCAGTATTACAAACGTCACCTAATATGAAGTATCCTAATTGTGAATAAAAAAAAGTTTAAAGCGGTGGTTTTCAATTAAATAAGTGCAATACATAATTGAGCTTTTTTAGTTGTTTTATAACTTATATACTTACTTTATAAAGGTATTTGATGAGTTCTTTCAAGATAAAATATTATGCATATAAGGAATAAAATATTTGTGGCATCTTATTATTCTCTTATATATGCTTTAGTTACTAAAGCAAAAGAGCTATGAAAGGGGAAATTGGTATAGTGAAAAAGCATTCAGGTGAACTTATAAAGTATATAGTTTGATTTAACTATATATAAGTAAAGTAAAAACCAAGTAAAATTTCAATAGAAAAGGTTTGAGTTGCTTCATATTGATGCTCTATAAAACATCATGTATTTTCCTAAACTTTCTAACTGGCCTATATATCTATATTAATACATTAAGTAATAAAATTGAACTTATATCTATAAATAATAGGGTTCCAAAGATCTACCATCATAGTGAACCATCACTAACTTCTAAAGAGTTACTATCTACTAAGTAAATCTTTTATGCCTCCTTTCTCTGTAATTTTTTAAGCCATTTTTGGGCACTTGGTTTAAAGGGATGGTTCTAACCTTGACATCTAATTCCTATATTCCTATTATTTTTTTAGTACTAGATGGTCCCTCCTATATTCCTATTATTAATTATTTTATTTATGGCCCTGGTGGGATCTTTGCCCCTGTTATCAGGTGCAGATAAATAACTTTTTAGAGAAATACTTATTTATAATCTTAAATAAGATTTATTGATGTTAATAAGATAATTTTGTGACAACATTTAGAAAATAAGATATAGTTTGATGGAAAACATTACCCATTTTATATATGTTCAGAGGTTAAATTATTAAAGGAAAAAGGGAACAATATATACTTCTCTAAATAAGTGGTACATAACAATGTATTCTGTTTCTGTGCCATAATAATTTAACTTTACAAAAAATCATCTAGTTGAACGTGGGAGAATTAATTCACCTAAAGTTGCAAGCATATTGCTAATATTGTTGAAATTGGCGCTTAGGCGTCATATTGAGAGTGCACATGTTATTCTGGCAAATTATAAGGTACTATTAGATGAAAGTCACCTTAAAAAATTGCAAAAAGAATACTTTTCTGGCAAGAATTATTTATAATAAATTAAGAAAAAGTGCAATGTTGTATCTACTAAAGTAAAAGGCTATGAGGCTCTCTATAGTTATCCTTTCTTCACACTAGATTTTCTCCAGCAACATAGGAAAAAAGAAATTCTTACCATAGTAACCCTGCTAAGATATGACCCTTCCACTAGCGTTCCTATTGGTGCATTTTATACTACTAAGCGGCACTCAAAAGTAGTAGACTATAGAAGTAACTATCTAAACTAGGATAGGGGAGCAAATCACTAAGGCTCAAATATTTCTATTATAGTTGCAATCAACGGATTACTATTGAGTTACTGGCAGATGGCCATATCAAAACAAATCCTCATATAAATATGTTCTGGTGGTATGGGGACAAGATAGAATTTACATATCATAGTTAAATTATAGCAGGTATGAACTCTCAGGACATGATCTAAGGCGATCATGAAAATTGAGATAGCGGAAATTGCATTAGCAGGGTTGAGGATTCAATCCGCCATAATTATATATCTCTTTAAGGCATTAAGGCAAATTCACCAACAAAAATATAATACAACTTTGGCAACTCCTTATGAAGTTTGGATCCATGAGCTTGAGTACTATTGAAGTGATCAAATCCTTTATGTAATAATTTGTTAAAATTCTCATTAAAATTATAGAAGCTAATGGTTGGTCATTTTAATTGCAACATTTCCCTTGCTTGACCAAACATCAAGTAACAAAGATGAGTGAGGGTCAGATGAGCTATTGTGAGCTCAGGGACAAGAGGACGGGGGAGTAGTGCTTTATAAGGAGCTTTACATGCACTCAAGTGATAAGATGGCCTTTATTGGAATTCTTCAAAAAATAGGCATCTTTAGATGTCTTCTCTTTGATCTTTAAGGCCCTTTCCAGATATACTTGCTTGTTTTCTAGTCCTTCCAAAGCTATGGTTGAATAATAACATAACAATTCTCTATGCTGAAAGTAGGTATGTCTGACGGTCTTTGTTATTATGTGCTCTTGTCTTTATATCTGAACTGGTGCGTTAAGTAAGTAGAACTTTGTAGCTAATTTAAGTTATATGTGAGTTTATCAAGGTATCTTCTAGGACTCATGCTCACTTCTAAAACACATGAATACAAAAGTGGAGGTAATGCGGGTTGCTTACCATGAAATAAGGAAATGGGGAGAACCTCATGGCTGAATGATATACAATGTTGTATGAAAATACAGCGGAAGTTCAAGAAAACGTTCTAATTGAATGCTTTGTCCATAAATAACTTAATAAATTTCACACAGGAGATCTATTTATTTGTTTGAGGTTGCTGTCGGTCTTGGGGTGATAGGATGTATATATACATCTTTTATACCCATTAAATCATTAAGCTTAGAGATCATATAGGATCTAAAATTAATAATGTTGTCCATTAACAGAACCTGGTGAAATCTGTGCCAATGGGTAACATCTTCCAGAATAAACTTGGCTGTAGTCATGGCCATAAGTCCTCAACTGCTTTGGCCTCCACCCATTTGGTGAGGTGATCAATGGCCGCGATGCTATATTTAAACTGAACAGTAATACTGGCTAAAGGCAACACAACTTCCATAAAGATGGTGTGACAGGAGTAATTAGGTTTAACCAATTGATAGGAAGTTGCCTTTTAGTAAGGGGCTTCAGCTTAACATTCTTGGCAGCATATGGGAGTCTTGTGGATATTGTTTGAGAAGGTTTACAATAATAATGGTATCATAACTGTTCAAGCATTTTCTTATATCAAGTGTGCCCCGTCCCCTTATGAGTGGTGATAATCAAATTCATCTGCTTGGTGAGACTAGGGAACTAAAAGAGTTGTTCGTTGATACATTTGTACAGTTTTCCATTCTCCACAAAAGTAATTTGAATTATTTTGTAAAAAGTGCGATGGATTATAATAAACTCGTTACCATATTTATTAGCAACCATTTTGTTAAAACATTCATAGTCACAATCAGCAGTTAAAGCTATGGTAGGTAGATTGGAGAGCCCATCCAAATTTTGTTTCTTGAAGCCAGGTCATTGTTGAATTTCAAATTTGTATGCTTGTAGTTTCAGTGCTCAACGGGCAATCATCCTTTGTGATCCTTAAAATTTTGTAACCAGCGCAAAGAGACATGGTCAGTTACCACAGTAAAATGCACTACGTGGATGTAAACCCAAAAGTTTACAGGCGTAAATAACAGCTAAACACTCATTTTCAAAAAAAATTATTCTGTTCATGTACATCTAAAGTCTGGCTAAAGTAAGCGATGGGGTGTTCTACCCCTCATTATAAAGCTGAGATAACACCGCCACTATGGTGGTGAAGGATGCATACATCTGAATAATGAATGTTTTTTTAAATTTTTAGTTATCAGTTTCAGCGTTTGAATTTAGGCAAAAATTTTAGCTGTTTAAAGGCTAGCTGGCAGTTTTAGTCCATTTGAATGGACCCCAGTCTTGAGAAAGTGAAATAAAGGTCATCTAAATTACTAAATTTCTTCACAAACCAGAGATAGTAGCTCTTAAACCCAAAAGATATCTGAATATCACGCCTGATACAGGTGGTGCCATTTTTTTGATATTCTCAACCTTACCAGGATGGGGCTATCATCCTTATTTGGTAATGACAAACTCCAGACACTTAAATTGTTCACATAAGAAATTGCACTTACAGTAATTGGTTAGTAGATTAGCATTAGTAAGTTAGTGGAAAAATTCCTCTAAAAAGTTCAAATGCTTCATATAACTTATGGAGAAAAATTGTCATCCAATTACACTAGCACACAAGATTTAAAAATTCTTAATATGCTATCCATAATGGGCTGGAATGTCACTGGGGTGCTACACAGCACCTGCGGCATCCTAGTGGATTGTTATAGACTCTGAGAGTACTATAGCGCAAATTTCTTATTCCTTTTTTAGCAGCTCAATCTGCTAATATCCATAGATCAAATCCATAGCGGAAAATTACTTGCGCCACCAAAGCATTCTAGTTCATCATTGATACAGGGTAAATGGTAAGGATCTTTCTTAGTAATATTGTTAAGTTTATGATAACTTATTACCACGAGATTCAATCCATTTGTTGGAGCTTTGGCCTACTTCAGATGGTCTGATTCTTCATCTGAAATTAAAGCCAGAGTTACAAATATCTATCTTATGAGGACAATAGATAAGATGGTGATAGTTATTAAGATATAAACTCCTTAAGATAAGATTAGAGGCTTAATTCTACTGTTATTTACTTGTACAATGGCTTCCTGCCCTGATCTTCCTGATCACACGTAAATTTCTGATAAAATACAATGGAAAAGTATTAATTGTAAAAGCTTGTATATTTCAAACTATCAAAATATTGTACTGCTAATAGATTTTTTATTTGTCTAAAATTAGAAATAATTTATAGGGTTTAATGTTTCCCACACCTTTACCCATGACACCTCACCTCAGATTGCCACTTAACCAGCAGTTCACGATGAAGGTCTTTAGAGGGTCTACAAACTATAAGTCGTCCTGCTGTTCCCAGATTGGGTCGTGGATAGTGTCTTACTGACACAATTACTCCAAGACAGCATTTCCTCTGACGCGTCTGAAAAATAGCTAAACCTTTGCTCCTCTCAAGTAACAGTAACACATACCAAGGCAGCTGTACCATTAATTAAGAATTTATTCAATTGTAACTTGCCCGATATTAAAAACCAATCTTGACTTAACCAATAAAGCCCCAATCCCATGTCATAAAGGCAAAGATGATTAAGTAGAACTGCTAGGCCGCAAATCATAAGTTTTTTTACTTAGAATTTTTATTGGTCCTATATTGCTTATATGCTCAACATAAAATACAGTAAATTAGACGTAATCTGTTACTGTTATCTCAGATATCTAATCTACCCGCCACATCATGGCCAGTCAAACATTCAACACTTCCCCCCCTTGACTGGATATAAGCGGAGGGTATCTTTCATTCTTGATCTCAATGTCCAATTCTAACAATCTTCAAAGCATGATTGCTACCCTAGTAGCCTTTCTACCCAGGATAGACGTGTCTTCCAAAGGCTCAGTTCATCCATGAGCGCGCTATAGCTAATTCAGGCGTCCTGCCTTCACTTTCTTTGGTAAGTCTAAAATGTTATGCCTGGAAGGTTATTATGTTTGCCTTCAAGGCCAGCTGCAACTCAAGTATAGCAAGTGAACCCAAATCCCATTGATTTTGAGTTTCTTCCAACAAACTTCCCAATGGATCAAACATAATCCACCTTTGACCGCCTCATTAGTTCTCATGGCCCCATGGCCTCACAAAATTAAAGAAAGCTATAATTGGCATCAATTCTTTTAAGATAGTGATCTTCTTCCTGACTTCCTTTTTTCACTGCTCAATTCTTCCCTCCATTTAGCTTTATTTCTTCACCTTTGTGAAGGCTGTGTAGTCACTTCATGTTTTGCTACTGACTCAATGTCTGAACTCTTGGAAGCCTAAATTCTTCCACACTTGCATTTGATCCCAGTATTGCTCCAGTCAATCCATTTGAAACCAACCAGGCTCTAATCTTTGATCACTCAGCTGCTAGGCTCTGATGTGCTCCAACGACAGTTCACACCAGCTTGCATGTTCCATTGGGCCTCAAGAATGGTACTATGAAAAATCATTGTATCCTTTTGATCTACCGTGCTTGCAAAAGACTGTCAAAAAGCTTCCCAAAAAGGTATATTCCTCAGATGGCTCTACTTGGCACGTATGTTTGCTTCCCTCCAGCAGCCTTTCCCATGGACACCATGTCCAATATGAACAGTGTGTTAGATGAATCCCGTTTTCAAATGTTTTGAGCAAGAGTGTTTCTTCCCCTGGTCTATCCTTGTCTTAAAAGCTTTCTCACAAAATTGTATCTTCCTTTCCACAGCTTTCTACCCAAGGTGTAACCTCTCTCGCCTGTTCCAAAGTCTGTTCCAATGGCCGCTTCCCTGGTTTGATGGCCCTTCCAAAGTCATCCAGGCCAATGCGCCTGGTAATGAGTCTTCTTATGTTTAGCAAATCTTTGGCAAGGTCTTGAAAGTTGGGACTTGTTTGAGATTCGCATTTCTCCCCTGTCCCTCTTCTTCAGGATATAACTGTGCAAACTCACTCTCCTCTCTTTTCCAAAGAAAGTGCATTCAGCTCAGATGAAGACGAAGCTTCTAAAAAGTAAAAGTTACTCACTCATTAATTTTTGATGTTTGTTCATTTTTTATTTTTTTTAGTTTTGATTATTTTTTGTTTTTATTTTATTATCTATTATTTTTTCTTTTTTTCTTTTTTATTTTTCTTATTCCTTAAGATACAGACAAAGAGATTTAGCGTAAACTCAATTCACAACACAACCACCTTGATCCTGAATAGTATATACATCTCCAGATGATTTCTCCATTACAATAAAAGGACTTTTCAAAAGCAAGGCCAATTTGTGCATGTGGACTGTAGTATGGGTGTCACAGTATACTACCAAATCTCCTTCCTGGAACTTGGACATGACAACTTTATTAAAGTCATTATAACTCTTTTGACTTGTTTTTCACTAATCACGTTCTGTTAAGCCTCAGAGTGCATCTTGATTAATGTCTTTGCCAGTTGTTTGATATAACTTGTAAAGCTAAATGCCTCAGTCAGATTGAGTGTTGAATATAAAAAGGAGATAGAGCTGGCTGTCTACCATACAAAAGTCAAAATGGAGAGTGTCTAGTGCTGCTTTAATGTCTGATGTTATATGCAAACACTGTAGCGCTAATGAAGGTAGCCCATTGTGAGGGCGCCGCAGCTGCATTTTTGCGCAATATGATGACTAGAGTGCCATTCACTCGTTCTACCATACCAGTAGTCTCAGATGGTATGGCGTTGACAGCAATCCTTTGATGGACATCAGTTCATTCAAAAGTTACACCTTCTGTGCAGTAGAATTCTTCTGTTGTCATTCAGGATTTCAAGGACATCTGTGATTGTAGACCATGCAATCCATGATGAACTTGGCAGTCATCAAGGTCTCACGTCTTGTATTGTTTTTGCTTCCACCCATTTCATCAGATGTTTGATGGCAACAATAATGTATTTTTTGCCTAAGCTACTCATGGGCAAGGGCTGACAACATCAATTGATAATGTATGCTGCAGGCCCAGTCAGGTTTGATTAATTGATATTTCACATTAAACCTCTTAGGCTTTGCAATATGAAAGGAATGGCATTTTTTGATTACATCTTGAATACCAAATCATATAAGATCCCAGTGTAATTGAATGAACTAATTCCAGCGTTATGAGAATTTTCCATGTCTGACGGCATTGTGGGCTTGATTAATGATATCCATCCTTTCAGAAGGTTTCAAAAATATTCTATGCTGTCCATAAGGCTTAAGTTTGTTTAAAACTGCACCCCATTATTCAATGTCCTTTAATGATATCTCAATAGCCTTCTTTACTTCAGGCAGCTCATCCTTGTACTTCCAATTATTCATTTTTTTATAGAGCTCGTCAGCTAAGTTGCTCAGATTGCCACAATCAGCATGGCTATGTTTAATCCTTACAAAAATTGGGGTATCTGCTGTTTGATTGGCCCTTCAGCCAGTATATTCTTAAAGATCTGCTGAACATATGGTTTAGCCACTACTTCAGTTGCTTCAGGTATAGTGACCTTCCTCTGAAAGTGGGTCACCACATGTATTTTAGTGAAGCCTTCATCAGGTACATGATGCTTATTTTGATCAGGTTAATTAATGTTTCTGGAAAAATAGAGCATCCCGCTTCTATTGTGCTTTCTCTTTTCCCTCCTTCTGTTAGTTATCCAGGAGAAAAACATATATGCTACATTGGCGGCATCTTGAGTCATAGTGCCCTTTGTGATTGCAATTGTAGCAAGTGATTTCGCTTAATGGTCATAGTGTCATCATGTTTTAGGGCTGCTTGATTTCAAGCAGCAGATCGCTGACAGTCTTCTTGCTAGTTTTGAAGGGTTTTCCTTTAGGTGCTTCAGGTCCTGATCTGTATCCAGTATTGGGAGGGCCATGTTTTTGTGAGCATCAGCAAAGGAAATTGACCAAATCAGACGTTTAAGTTTTGATCAAAGGTAGGCAATAAAGTATATGGCAAATTTTGATAGGGTTGCACTTCATGTTGCAATGCAATTTTGGCATCAAAAATTGATCATGTCCTTCACGCCTAAGAGGACTTGAGCTTCATGATATAATTAATCCGCAAATTCACCAATCGTTTCATCTTTCTTAAAGCTGATATTCATGAATTTGGATTTTCTAGTTGACATTCGTTCTGGACCTCCAAATTTGTAAAGTACGGCCTCTTTAGATTTTACATAAGTAAGGCTTTTAACCTAGTGTGGCAGAATTAATTTGATACTCCATTCATCTAAGCAGTTGATAATAGTAGCTGCTTTTTTGCAATCACTGGCCTTGTACATGGCTATTTTATTTATTTAACTGAGGCAAGCTGACCAGGGGACGTGCAGTACTGATGCGTGTCTAAGAAAGGGGGGAGTGAAGCATATCAAGGATTAGAAAGAATTGGGCACTCCAGGGTATACAGGTTACCCCTGTTGCCAGCTGGTACCGCCAGGTATGGGGGTTGGAGCGCTATTCTGAGGGAGTTTCTTCTGCTATGGAACAGTTGTGGAGAAAGGGGTCTGTGTGGAGGAACGAGAGTGGGAACCAAGACTCTACAAGCCTCTGTTGCTTAGGCTTCATGTATCCATAGAGCCAGACTTGGAATTGTTTCAGTAAGTGGACGTGGAACCTACTGATTACCCCAAGTATGGTTGAAACGGTACCCTTGAATGCATCCAAGGCAATGGTGTGGATTGTCCACATTGCAATGGTTACCATTAGGGAGTGGAGGGTAGGCGGAATTGGGGATTTGAGCTGGAGCGCGAGGAGGCTCCTTGAGATAGAGAATTCCTGGTCGTCTTGGATCCTAAGCAGGCGTTCAACTTCCCGCCATATGGCTCTGATGGGAGGCAAGTTTCTAGGCGGTGGTGTAGGGAGCCCTCCCCTCCACAAACTGCGCAGGTTGCATGGAGGGAATAGGTGCGGTCCGCCATTCTATAGGTTCTTCTCAAGAAACACCAGGTGCTGGCTCTTACCCTTAGTTGGAGGAGTGAGTGGTGCGTCAGCCTTCATATTGCCTTCTGTGTAGCTAGGTCGTAGGGGATGTCCAAAGCATCAAGATAGTTGATTCTAGCAATGGTTTGGATTGTAGCGAGTATGTCTTTCTGGGGGAGGTATTCTGGTCTTCTGAGCATGAAGTGGGCTCTGGGTCGTCTCCTTCCCTGTACAGCGCCAGTGTTAGCGATGGTCCATCCCATGCGCTGGATGGTGCAGGGAGGCGTTTAAAGAGAGGGGGGTTCCATGTGGGCCCGCTGTATTGGGGCAGTTAGCGAGGTATGTAAGCAGGCTGGATGGGTTGTGTGGGTTAGAAATTTTGAGGGCCTGCGCGAAGTTGGCCCTCGCTGCTCTGGACCAGTGTTGTTGTGGGAGGTCCAGGTTTAGCACTTCCTCTATCCAGGTGCCCAGAATGCGGTTGACATGGCCCTCAAAGTCTATTAAGCCCATGCCTCCGCTGGAGCATGGTCCAAATAGCATTTTTACCCATACGGTCAGGATCCAGGCCACAGCCAGCCCTGGATAAGCGCACAGATTGATGCTATGAAAGTGGGTGAAAAGGGGATTGCATGTGTGGGGAACCACAGCATCAGGAGATTTAATGAGTTGGCAACTGCTACTCGCCCCATTAGCCCTGGGGATCTTCCCTTGAGTGAAGCAATGCGGGTGGATATCCATTGTAGCATATTATTCTTGATCATCTCATTGGCATACCCCACTGTTTCCAGCCATATCCCAAGGTGGCGGACAGGGTTGGTTGTGGGGGTGATGCAAAGGGTAGGATGAGTGGGTTTTTCCATCTTGGGGGCTGTGGAGTTTGGGTGATGTGGTCCAGTTATTAATGTATTTGCCTAGGAGGATTATTTCTGTTTTCCATTTATTGAGCGATGTGTTACTCACAATGGAGTATTCCTCTAGGGTGCGTTCCAACTGTTGGGTGTCATTATTGTTAGCTATACCTGTCACGCAGTCATCCGCAAAGGCTATTATCTTGACTGGGGGCTGGTTTTGTGCAGTTATGCCCATGAGGCGTGAGTTGGCAACGTGGAGTAATGGATCAAAGCTGAAGTTGTAGAATAGTGGGCTGAGGGGGTCCCCTCGTTTGAGCCCTCTGCGTGGTGTGATCTTGTTGGTTAGAAAGCTGGGGCCACACACAGCCATAGATGCGAATTCTGTGAGGAGCGCGCTAGTTAATGAACCTGGGTGGGAGATTGAAGGCGCTTAGGCATTCCTTCAAGTATGGCCAGCTAACGCGGTCATATGCCTTCTCCTGTCAAGGAATGCCAGGGCTCCAGTTGCTTTGGACTGGCATATATTGGCGATGGAGTGTATATTGGACCAGATGGAGAGCTCTGGTGTGAACCCAAACTGATTGGGTGATAGGGCTTTAGAGGCTAATGTGTCTAATCTGGTAGCTAGAATTTTTGTAAGTAGTTGTGTCAGTGTTTGAGAGTGCAAATTGGGCGCCAGTTGGTCAGGTCCAGTCTGTTGACCTTTTTAAACATGGTAATGACATAGGAGTCCTGGCCTCCAGGTAGGAGGCGTGTCTCCAGCAGGCACTGGTTCATTGATGCTAGGAGGAGGGGGCGATTTGTTTAAAATATTTTTTATAAAATTCGTAGGGTATCCCATCAGGTCCTGGCCATTTCCTACGCAGTGCACCGCGGACTGTGTTTCAGAGCTCCTCCTGCATTATCAGGTTTAGGAGACTATAGTCTAGCGGTGCACTCTGTATTCCTGCAGTGTGTATAAATTTTTTTATTTTTTGAGGGTCAGATGGGGTGTCACGATAAAGTTCAGTGTAATAGCGGCGTATTTCCGCCTTACCTCTGTTGGGTCAGTTGCCACAGTGCCATTGGCTTTGTAGACCTATGTGCATGGGGTAGGTTGCCTCGGGAGTGGTATTGGTGGAAGAAATATGCCAAACAGGTTTCGCCTTCTTGTACATGGCTATTTTTATATTTCAACAAAAGTGACCACGCTCCAATTCTTACCAAAAGCGGGCAATTTTGAAGATTTGTAGTTATCATTCTCCCACTCATGGTGATTGCGATTGCTTCTTTGCTGGTTTATACTGGGCGTCTCAGGGCTCTGAGTTGCTGCATCATGGTTAGAGAAAAATTGTTTGCAAAAGCAGCCATTCTATATGGTATTTGCCAACGTGGCCTAAGTTTTACTTCAGTATTGACCTCTGATAATTATTTCTCATAATATTCAGAGGCGACACTATCATTGGAATTGCTTTGGAAGTGTTGGCTTTGACCATTGTCGCAATCCTACAATATTAAGATTTCCTTATTCAAATTGGGCATTTTCAATTGTAGAACAGAAATCACTTGATCCTTTACTCTGATTAACTTCTTTATATAATTCAATTCTCAATGTAACATATTATTTGTCCATTTATAAAAGTGACATCTTCAGTAATATTATCAAAATCGATAACTTATCATGTCCGCTGAGCCTTATGATTTCTCAAATTTAGTCTTAAAAATTGATATAGTTAGGGGTTGTTCCACTGCTTGATATGGATACCATCTACCATCCCAGTCATGAGCGCCACTGTTGAAGTTTTGGCCTACTTCAAATGGTCTAGCTTTTATAAGGGTGATGGGCCACCAGGGAGGAATCATTGGCAGCATAATCATCTGAAGGCAGGGCTTCAAAGTTAGCAGCCTTGGACGAGATGTTTTCCATTAAGGTTAAGTAAAATAAAATAAGATATCGGATGAGAAGTATTTTATTTATAATAATTTAGCACTATTTATAGTGCTTCAAAATATAAGGATAGGAATAGGGATATGTAAGGGTAGTGTCATGAGACCTGTAGGAAAGTCCCAATAATAGAATATGTGGAAGTAGATAAAGAGTGGATAGAGATTAGATAACAATTAGGAAATGTACATTTTTCCCAAATTTGGCATAATTTGGGCAAAGCCCTGAATTCAGTATTCCAACATAAAATCAAACTCTGTTCTCAAATTATTGGGCCATCTGCAAATTATGCCCTTTGTATGATTATATCAATTTTCCCCCTGGATAAGGCTTTCCCTAATCCAGGGAGAATCTTGACACAGGGATTAAAGTTAAAGTTACAAACGCCTATCATATGAGGACAATAGACCAGATGGTGATAGTTATTAAGATATAAACTTCTAAAGATAAGACTAGAGGCTGTATTCTCCTGTCAATCTACTTGTACAATGGCTTCCTACCTTGATCTTCCTAATCATAAAAAAACCTGACTCAAACCAATGGAAAAGCATTGACTGAAAAAAGCTCATATTTCAAACTTTCAAATGTTCTGCTAAAATTTATTTTTACAAGTCTAAAATTAGAGATAATTTAAAGGGTTAAATATTTCCCACGCCTTTTCCTATGACACCTCACCTCACATCATCACTTAACCATCAGTTCATGATGAAGGTATTTAGAGGGTCTACAAACTATTATGCAGCTTGTTGTAATTCAGCTGGCCTCGTGGACAGTGTCTTACTGGCACAATTATTCCAAGACAGCGTTTCTTATGACGCTTCTGAAAATTGATAAATCATTGCTCCTCTCAAGTAACGGTAGCACATACCAAGGCAGTTGTGCCATTAATTAGTAATAATTCAATCATAACTTGATTGACATCAAAAATTAATTTTGGCTTGACCAACAAAGCCACCAATCTGGGTCATCAAGTTGAATATGAGTAAGTGTAACTGCTTGCTGCAAATCCTAAGTTTTATTTGTACTTAGAATATCTTTGGTCCTTTTTTGCTGATATGTTTAACATAAGGTATAACAAATTAGACGTAAGCTAATATTATCTCTTATATCTAATCTACCTGAAGATTTAGGTCGGTTAATCATTAAAACCCATCCTTATTTTTAATAACCAAAATTTGGGCGGCCCAAGGACTTTTGAGGCACTCACATCCCATGCTGCACAAGCTGGTCGATTTTTAGTTAACAAATTCATCTGCTGCCTTCAAACACTAGATAAAATGGATTCAAATCAACGGATGATTGCTAGTATTGATCTGGTTTAACACATTGTGTGCACACCACAAATCATAGTCATCTTTGTAAAAATAACATAATTTAAGATAGATCCAGCGGTTGGTCCTTTTCATTTTCCACCAATCCAGAAATGCGTACTTGGTATTGGCAAAAATACTAATTGACGCTTGAAATCCTAAAGCCCAAGTTTATCTAAATTTCCAAAATCATGTATATTTGAAAGCTCTTCTTTGGGTAAAATATGAACATAAGTGACTATTTGGTGTCACTTAATTTGCGCAGAATTAAGATACAGGTTGGCTAAAGGCACCTGGATTTCGCCACATTCTAGTAGAATAAACTCAGGCGCAAAGACAAGCTCTAAATTAAATTGGTCAAATGGGGCGATTATCTCACCATATAACCTTGAGTATTGTTATTGTAATTTCAGTTCCCACTATAACTTGGTGACCAACTGAAATGGTTAAGGTATTATTAGCACATATGGGAATACTCTTAAATTCTATAATCTGATATTAGTAACAGCTGGGGTAGCTTCATAGCTGCTGATAATCAATTGCCACTATATATAATTCTCAAGTACAAGGTTAACAAACCCATGATTTTGAGACTTCTGGGCCTCATCCTTCTGTTTATAAGTTAGTGGAAGAGTTTGCCCATTGACCCCAACATATTACTTCAAAATCAACATTGAATCCACAGATCCTCATAAATGAGGTCCAAATTAGGAAGTCTTAATTTTGATTATAGAACACAATAGCAGGAGCGGAGACCACTAAGGAGCCAAAACTCAGCAGTAAAGCACTGTACACTCCTTATCAAATTTGTGGTCTGAGGGCAGATGGTACCATAGATTTTTGTGAATTATGTCCAGAGCAAGCCACAGTTTTCACCAGTCTAGTGGACACAATATTAATTTTTCTACTGTCTACTTTAGTTTAAACTTTGAGATTAATCACAGTATTGTCAATATAAGTATATTAGAAAATAAGCATCACTAGGTTAAAATCAGAGACATCCAATTTATCCACTTGACCTAAAATATCCTTAAGTTCTTTTCATAACTGAGGGCAAGATTCTTTCAAGGCCTCAATAGAAACAGCCACCTGGACCCCAGTCAACTTGAGGGTCTCACTAAAAGGGATTGGAATCTTGTAAGGTTCTAACTGTTTGACGTATGGCATCAATATTACTTCTTATGCCAACTCAGCATCGCGTTTTTCTTGTGAGTGAGTAGTCACCAATATTCTGTAATTCATTGTGATTTAGTCCACCAAAGGTGGCTCAGAATCTTCATCTGTTCATCTCACAAAGGTGTTTTCACTGATTTATTTTTACCTGGGATTTTGTTAAAAGAGGTGGACGTAGAAAAATCTTAATTCTACTCCACTCTGTCTTTTCCCAATTCCAACATCCACTGGGTTCACAGAATGAAGCTGGGCATTAGAATATAGATTAGGACAATGTTGCCATAATAGCCCAATTATTTACAATAACTGCAAATTATCTGACTAAATTTAGGCTTATCCAAATGAGGGCCTTATAGTGGAGGTAAATCCTTCTTCAGGGATAGACCCTGAGGCCTTATTTTACAAGGTTTTTATATCTCTTGTTGGACCTTAAAAGTGCAGTCGCAAAGCCAGAGACAATTACCATATGGGCGATATCAAATCTCCTCATTTAAATAGGGAATTGAACCCTAAAAAATCTTTGTAATGCTCACAGACGTGGCGTAAAGCGATCTGCACATCAAAATTATTAATAACATTAGCATCATATAATGTCTGTGCTTCCAAAAGAAAAGCGCTCCACAAATGGATTCACAATTTCATCTTTTTCAAAAAAGATTCTAAGTAACTCTGTTTTCTGGGTGGCCATCCTTTCTTCCCCACCAAACTCCTTGATGAGAAGATCCTTGGCGTTGCATTAGGTCACACAGACCTTCTGTAGGTTAAGTATAACTAACTATTGGCTTATAGATTCCAGAGAGCTTATTATAATTACCAACTTTGATTATGGACGCTCCAGCCATACCAATCTCAAAGACACTAAAAATTGTGTACGTTCACCTTTTTAAAAAAACTTTGCTATGCTGATAGAGTTGACATAAATTTGAGGTCCATGGCTACAGGTCAAAGGGCTTGCGTCATCTTAGATGACTTCCCAAGCAATGTAGTCAAGGCATAGGGGTAAACTGGCCTTTAACCGTTAGAGCGTCCCGCGTTGAATATCCTAAGGGAACCTGCGTAGGATAACCAGCAGTGTTGCATGTAGTTTGGACCGGAGTTTCACAAATAATTGAGTTAGGATGCTTGGGGGGAGGATTCACCAGCATGTCTGGTCGATCAGAAGCTCCAACGCCTAGAGCAGAGGTAAAAACCATAGGGCAAATCATGTGTAACCAGCGCCTCATCACCCTTAAAATTCAAATTTTAACAGAAGAGGTTTATGTTCATCACTGATAATATCAGCGGGTTGTGCACCAGATTGACATAAAAATAGTCTAACATAATAGAGACACAGTGGATTTTGCCTGCAACAGGATTTCCATATTATCAGTCTTTTGGGTAGGGGCCAGAAAATCCACTTTCATGTTGCTGTTCACATTTACCAGGGACCTTACCTTCTGGCCCTGGGTTTTCACTTCAAGTTTCAAGGCCTCAAGGGCCTGGTACAATTAAGTATCAGAGTGGACAGCTCCGTTCATATCTTCAACTAAACCGTTGAGGCAGCATTGATGCATTTTGGTGATTAGAATAAATTTTTCACCTGATGGAAATGGGCAAGTAAAATTAGAAAATTGCCCAATGTGAGCACCTAAAGCAGCACATACTTGTCAAACCTTGTAAAACTTATCCTACTGAGCTTCCAGGGCAACCATTTCAACCTCAGCAATTTATGCTACTTCCACTGGAAGAGAGCCTTAAATAAAGTCTTTAAGATACATTTGTACTTAAAACAAACTACAAGGAACCAAAGTGTGAGCCCCTTGTAGTGAGCAACAAAATGTCAAATTAGGCACTTAGGTTTCAAATATTGAGTGCTCATGTTATTCTGCTCAAAATATAAGAAAGTTATATATGACAGTCCCCTTAAAAAACTTGCAAAAAGAATACTTTTTCATAAAAAGTTTTTACAAATACAAAGAGCGCAATGTA
Organism: Massospora cicadina; assembly: GCA_022478985.1. NCBI lineage: Eukaryota > Fungi > Entomophthoromycota > Entomophthoromycetes > Entomophthorales > Entomophthoraceae > Massospora > Massospora cicadina. Next base: position 8,489 of record JAKSZP010015909.1, on the reverse strand, counting down.
GTATATCTACTGACAAAGGCTTTTGGTTTGCTATATCTATCCTTTCTTTTCACTAGATTTTTCTGAGCAATGTAAGAAAAAAGATCTCCTTACCATTGGAATCCTGACAAAATATGTCCCTTCCACTAATGTTTTTGTTGGTGTATCTTGTGTTTACTAAGCACACAAAAAGTGGTAGTCTAGAGATATAAGTATCTAAAATTAAGCTAAGGGAGTGAGTCGCTAGGGCTCAGGTTATATCCAATATAGTCACAATCAAATGACTGCAATCAAGTTTTTGGCAGATGGCCATAATAAAATATGGATTCTCATACCAAATATATTATGCTGGAGTGGGGCAAAACAAAACTTATCTTTTATAAAAAATTTTAGTGGATATGAACTTCCAGGCCATGAGCCAAGGCAATCATTGAATTGAGATAGTAAGATTGAATTGGGTGGGGTTGAGGATTCAATTTACCATAAAATATACATAATTGAAGTTTTAAGGCGAAATCACTAGCAGTGATTTAATATAACTTTGGCAACTCCCTAAGAAGTTGGGAGCTATTCGTTTGAGTACTAAATAAGTGATCAAATCCTATATTTAATTATTAGTTAAAAAATTGTCATTATATTTAGTTGCTGATGGGTGATAAAACAATTGCAATAAAGAGTATACAAAATTACCAAGACAGAAGTAGTTCTTTGAGAGTGAAATCGGTAAAATATCTTAATTTATCAATTTTCTGAAATGTAACCACCTTAGAGAATATAATCAATTTTTTCCAAATAAAATGAACTGATCTTTTTCTCTTTTGGCAAATCAAATGTTTTAATATGATAAAATTTGGTTTGATATGAACATCTCTTCAATTTTGAAAAGCTATACCAACAGTTCAGATGTTATAAAATGTCCCATTTTTGAGAAACGCACTTCATGAAAACCTTAGAAAGCAAGATATATTTAATAACAAAGGTTAGAAATCAATATCTTACTTAAAGCACATATAGTCATCCTTCCCTAAATCAAGCGTTGGTATATACACTATTTGAGATAATTTTCTAGAGAAATACTATGTACAATCAAAGTAACTTTCCATTTATATTATAAAGATATGTAACTAAGTTTATATGCTAGGTGCTAAGACTGTATCTATATGATGAGCCTTCTGAAGAGTATGATATAAATGAAGGCTATTAAGGTGCATCTACTCTATTCTAAGATTCTTTACCAAAGCGTTTATATATAAATCAAGTTTGGAACCTTATAATTGTAATATAATTATTAGCTAGCAGAAATCTGATTACTATACTTTATTATATCGCAGTTTCTCAAGCTCAGTCATTGCACTTTATTTCTATTGCCCTCATTACCATATTAAAATTAATTTGTAAAATATCTTAGTATTTTTCAAAGGTATAGAAATTTTCTGCGGAATAAGGTACTACTTATAATTTTGAACTTGTTGCATTTGCATTTCAAGAAAAAATCAGACTTTACAAATACAAAAAGGCTTTTAAATTAAATTAAGTTTTATATCTTTTTATCTGTATTTCTCTTTCTGGATCTAGTAATCACAAGAATGCTAAATGATAATAATATAGTACACTATCTATAGTAGTTTTAGATGTAAACAACTTATAAATACTAAAACAAAAACCAAGGCAATTGGATGTGAGTGGCAGCAAATATCTAAGGTATGTAGATAAGGCTGAATTTTACATGAAACTTTGTATAAGAAGTATTAAAGTTTTTAAAAATCCATTTTGAGAATCGCATTGTTGCAGAAAGTATTTTTCTAGATATCTGATTTTTGATCTGATTTGAGTACTTGAATTTTTGTTTTAATTTTTAATTTGCATCTTAAAATTTTTTAGATGAAATAAAATTGGAGAAATAGGATTTTTTTAGAATACTCTATATTACATATAAGAAGTATTTATGGTCCTGACCGCCAAGAGCAAATATATCTCATGTTGTTTAATATGCTTTTAATTAGATAACTAATTCAAAAATAAGTATAACTTTATTTGTAAAAACTAGCTTATCCCTTTATCCTTTCTATATACTGCATGCATAAAATAAGCTTGTGCTTTGTTATCAAAAAAGTTTATTCTAATTGTATTTTAAGCTTACAAAATCATAGTGTCAAGATAGCCTTAAGTAAGTTACTTTATTTAAATCTCTTTTTTTATCACATACATTGATAAATATTATTTAGGATCTTTCATACATATAGCCTTGACATAACTATGATAATTAGTATAATAAGAACCTTTAGTTTCTCAGATGTTAGAAGTCAGTAATTTTGTGACAACATTTCTCAAATTTTAAGATGAATGTGCTACCACTTTATAAGGTTTACACTGTAAGCAACTTGTTAGAACTTCTCAAAAGTTATCTCTTCTTAAGTGATCTATAAAGGCAGAAGAATTTTGGTCAGTGAATGGTTATCACAGATTGTCAGTACTCCTGCAGACAGAGAACTCATGAGCAAAAGATTTCAGATAGAGATCAGTAGCAGAAGCATAAATCTCATGAGGAATAGGCTCTCTATATATAAAAAAGTAAACAAGGCGGTTCAACATTGGGACAAAAATACCACGATGAGTTTTTTTAGCCTGTGCTGGTTTCAAACCTGTTTTTTAACAAAACCTGACCCAGAGTGGAGCAGGAACCACCTTTCTATGCTAATACTCCTCAGCTCTCTATATATAATGAAACCAAATATTATTTGACTCAAGGTGGCCTAAAAGGAGGATGACAACCCAGGGAAACCCACATAAAATCTACATGCTCTAAGTGGTGGTTTCTAGAGAAAATGGCAGGCGCAGGCTCAGTATGAGGATCCAGAACCTAAAAATAAAGCACATATTACAGATAGGCAAACCATAAGAAAGCTAAAAATCAGAACTTCAGGGTGGTTGACGCTCAGAAAAAGGGTTTTCACACATTTAGAATAAATAGCTTTAAATAAATCTTTGTATCCGCAGTTTTAACATCAAAAAAGATAGGAAACAGTTAAGTGTTTATAGTCATTTTTATTTAACTTCAAACAATATGGATTAGGGCTCAGTACTTTTCAGAAATTTTAGTTAATGAGAAACAGGCTTAAACTATTGTGATAGTCTTAAGTTGCCAAATTGGCGATTATAAATATTAAAGTTCATTTACTATTACAGCAACCAATCATTTCCATTACTTGATTTGACATAGAACAGAATGTACATATAAATTCTGATGAGAATTATTATTGAACTGAATTATATGAAAGAACGGTCACATTAAGAATTGCAGACTCTAATGCACCGCTGAAATCACTATTGCACTCTGTGGGAACACATGTGTAGACAGATGGGCAATCGTAACAAATGGTATAAGAACCAAAACAAGAAGGCCATGCAGGGTCAAATATATTAACCTTGAGAAGACTAACCAGTTGTACAACTCTGCTGGCTCAAAAAAGGTCCAGATGATCTTCTTGATATTGGTTTGGAGGAGGCTCTATTAATTATAAGAAAGAGATTGTATAAACATCTCTTGTTTAATTGAATAAAATTATTAAATTAGGTGATGGCAATCATCATATTGCCATCTTGATGCATCTGTGTTATCTAGATCCTGTGAATCTTCCACTGGATTTACACCTTTATAGATGTTATCTACTAGAAATTCAATAGTGATACACACTACATGGAGCACTGGTTCAATATAACAAAAACTTTTGTATCTCATAGCTATGACAGACCTATATAACTCTAACATTAATCACTCTATATCTTTCAGGACCTTATGGGTTTCTGGATGAAGTATACCAGAGAGCCCATAGAGGCCTCTGAAAAGGAGCCACATATACCATAAAATCCTTTCTGAGCAAGGAGATAACCCCAATGTAAATCCAGCTTGCATCCTGCCCAGAACTGAATCAGCACAGCAATGGTGGATGACTAATGTCACCCCAAGAAGCTTTGACATATTAGGAGATGGCTTTCTGTATGTTACTGCTGTAAGCCGGAGACCTAATGGATTATAATGTGAGCATGTTCTTCAATCAACATGACCAAGCCCAATGCTAAGAACTATAAATGTCTTACTTAGACGCTAGCATGACTGGCTTAACCAGGCGCCTTGACTTCCAGTAAAACATGTAGGACTACCTTGTTGCCTACTGCCAGTCATCCATTTACAGCTTTTGTGAGTATTGGATTGTCACAATGTTGAAACTAGTTAGTGAAGCGATTTTCACAATACCAGCATTATGAAAATTACTTTCTACTAGAGCGCCTCAATCACACATTTGCAGAGGCCAGAGGGGCAGTCATACAAATACAAAGTAGTTTCAAGAAATACATACCTGCATGAATCAAATTGTGCCTTAATTGAACCTAGAGCTCCACGAGTTAAAGAGAATTCATGACTTGTAGGGGTCTAACTATAGAATGGGTCCAGGATTTTAATATAATGGGGGTCAACTCTTAGCGTTTAGATGCAAGTAATTACTTAGTGGGCACGGGAACAGATGCCATGATAGCACACAATATTGAAAATGTCACTATGATACACTGCCTCGTCATAAAGCAAGCGGATTTAGTGACAATTGACATTATTCAGCCTTAGGGGGAGCGGAATTACTACCAATTAGTGGTTATGCAAATCCCTCCTTCCTTAGAACGGAGAAATTTCCAGCTTCTTCTTGACCTTCTGTATGAACTAGAGGCATTAAGAAGTGCAATTAGTTCTAGACCTATATTACCTCATTTACTAAGTCAATAGGATATTTAGAAGAAAAAACGGCTTATTGCATTATGCTGAACCTTTGACAATTTAACCAAGAGTCTAGATCCTTCTAATATCAAAATTGGACGATTAATTGACAGCTTTGTAACTTCAGGTGACAGAACTCCATATTGAATGCCATTTTAGTTACGTGGTTAAGCTGCTAACTGCATTAAATGAGAATTTTATGCCAAAAATAAGTATCAGTAAGACCTCTGACACAAGATTAACAAACTTAAAAAGAGATATTAAAGAAGGACGATGTCACTGAGATATGAGAAAAATCAAAAGATATTGCAGAAGATCTATTCACAAACTAAGAAGGTGATCAGAATCAGATTTCATATAGTAAAGGCTCTGGTAATGAAGATTATTCCTCTCTAATTGATTCCCCCATAGTTGCTATAATGCCAGCTGATGAAACAGTTACCACATGCAAGACCGTAGATGAATCAAATTCTGTCCCCCATCCTGTGTACTCTCATCCTCTTGGCTCTAACTTTACCTTATGGAGGCACCCCAATTACCCTGAGACCCTTTAGCCCTGAAAATGATAATAATTTCGTGTAGACAGGCTTCCCCTTTTTTATTAAAAGGTGAAATATGCATGGATTTTCCAAGTGCTTTCAAAATTGCCATGGAAGGAGTATTGGACCATTTTAAGGAAAACCACCAATCCTTACATTAGACATCAAAACCGCCAACCAGGCTACTTTATATCAAAAGAATTCTCTATGCTCTACCAGTAGGTCAAAAGCACCGTACTATAATATATAGAGGAGTAGAGAAGGTGGCACAACGAAAAGCCGACTTCCTGATGATCAGTTTTCAATGAACAAGACTGATCAAATTTGCTTATTGGTTCACTAGCAACCCTTGTATTATTGGGAGCAGCCATGATACCAGAGGAAGACATCAGAATTGTGATGAGTTTGTTAGTAAACCCATATTGCAAGCTCCTCAACGCAATGGCCTTAGTTTTGCAAGGAGACACTCTACTTAAAATTTTCATCTATCTATGATAACTGGCCGCTACATTCAAGCCCCCAAACTTGGAAAGAAAACCACATGCCGCCACCATTAGCCACTAACTTAAGCCCTCCTCCCCATGTGACATACTATTTGCCATCCAATTATCCTAATCCTTGGGGAGGAACCATGAATGACACCTGCAGATGCAATGCCTTCTTTCTTTTTTACCACTACTGCAGACAATGAGGCCACTTCGTTTTACATTGCCCCGCTAAACAACGTGTAAACGTGGTAAAGATGAATCTGCACAATCAGGGAAGATACAAGGCATAGTAGAGAAGGGATACTGTATTTCCTCCATTTTGACCTCAACTGTCCACCTAGACACAACAAACTTTTCAATATAGACCTAGCGCTTCCTCAAAAGAACTACTATATTAAATGGACTTCCAATGCTGTAGATGTACTGACACACTCTCAAAGAAAGAAGTAGAGGCATCAGAGAAAGACTGTTGAGAAATTAAAAGCCCTATTCATATCAAATAGTTAAGTAAAGCTCCTTAAACATTGTCCTTCTTATAGGACCATCTATTGAGGAGATTAACGTTGCCATATCCATAGTATGATCACCAAAGAATCTCTGCAGATAGTGAACGTTATAAAATGTTTTGAACAAGAAAGAATCTCTAGATATAAATATATTAAGCAGTTAAGATTCCGCTTATTCTGAGTGCACTAATTGTGATACTTTTGTATATAAAACAGAGATTCACGCAGTTATTGATACCATTGATCCAGTAGACATAGTGTCATCAAAACTGGTTGCCAAGTGTAAAAAATTACTAGTTTGGGTTATTATTAGTTTACAACCCTAGTAATCTTTTTACTGCACAGGTTTGGTTTCCTCATGCACTTCGCATTGTATAGAATGTATTGTCCAATAAATAGTATGGAGACTATTATCCATAGTTGAGTTTGAACTATTATTAGGCCCAACGCTTTGGCCAGTACTTTCAATTAAATACTCCAAGTTGTACTCATAGGGATTCAATCCCTATATTACTGTCCACCCAATCTTCGTCAATATCTCCTGATGAAAGTCCCTTTTGGCCCAACACTCAGTCAGCAGCTATCCCTGATTGTGGTTCCCTTCATCTCTAGATCCCCGCTCAGATCTCTACTCTTCTCTCTGAGAGTCTTCCAATTATTTCCTTCTGCAATAATATCCTTGAGATGGAACTTCACACTGGAAGCTGATTGTCTAACTATAAACCAAATTTGTAATATTACTGTAATTCTAAACACTGTAAAGTAAATTAAAACACTGTTGGTAATAATACTTTTTTATTATAGTAAATCCTAGGAAATTATATAGTAGGGGATTTGGCCATCTAATCCTCAGTTGACACCTCTTTGATGAAACAGCAGCCGTTGCCATTGCATCACCCTTCCTCGTCTCAGCAGCGATGGTCTTCCCCATCCTGGCTAGGATTCCGTCATTAGACATCCTCAAGACCTCAAATGGAAAGAGTCAGAAAATGTATCCCTAATGTTTTCCTCTCGATCCAAGCAAACCAACCATAATTGGCTAGCGACCTTCTTAGGTAATGGGACTTTTTACCCATTATGGCAGGTCACTTCACCAACCTAGCAATTCGCTAGTTGCAAGCGGCATCACTCGCCTCACAACTCACTATCTATTCTTAATCAATCAGTGATGAAACCTGACTGATCCCAATTGGTACACCTGATAGTTAATCACTATCAGACGCCCCTATTTCGTTGGCCACTCCACCCAATGAGATATTAGGTATTCATCTGGATTGATCCCCAATGGATATGACCAGGTGAATATCCCAAAATCCCCCAAATGTAGTTCCTCCAAAACTGGGGCCAATCAATTTCCGATTCACTTTGCCGTAGGGAATTTTTCCCTAGCAATACCAGGTAATATAGCAGGCTGGGAATATGGGAAAAAAGCCCAACACATCCCCCCTCTTGCCTAGATTTCCAGTGAGAAAAAGACTGGGGCATGAGAACACCACTTCGGATACCTAATTGAATACTTCATTGTTTCAAGCGGAGTACACTCATCAATATTCAACGCTGCTCAGGATGACCTTTGGCATATGGCGTTCTTCCTCTTCCTCCTCACTACCGCCTTCTCAGAGCGCGGTCCCCACAACCTTCTGTTGTGCTGGGCTGATTGATTTACTCATGATGATATTAGTCCTGGGATCCAGTTTTCCCCCCATCAGGGCATATGACCCTCTGTCATATTCAGGATTCTTGGTCTGGCGTCCTTGATTTTCTGATTCTCTCCTCATCCTATACAGGAGACTCTTGCCATCGATGTTCATTTTGTGGCTTGATTAAGTATACTTATTTCTATTTGCCTTCTTTATTTCGCTCATAACCTCTTGGCTGTAAGTCATTCTTAATTCTTCCCTCAGAAAGCTTATCTCATTAATTTTGAGATTAATTTTCCCCAAATTGGAGCCTAATGGATTATAGAGTGCATAATGTCAACTTTTATATAAGTCTGACATCCCCCCTCTAGTCCAGCTCATATGTCAAATTCAGAATCTCACTACCAGCAGTTTCTTAACAGTCTGTCAGATCTGGACCTCCTCCTCTTCCAGCAAATGAGTCAGGATGCTAGATGGAACCTCTTCTATGGTCCTTCCAGGACTCATACGCCTAGTCTGGCACAAGCGGCTAGTCCTTCCATTTAATTACCAGAAACAGTAACCAATCC